>DWQX01000568.1:0-40160 GCA_018245475.1 Pharmacophagus antenor
TATATATATATATATATATATTAACGGGCTATGTATGAAGTGGAAGAAAATTAAAAATATTTCTTTCCGCTAAAGCCACTAGAGTTTTTTTTTAAAACTCATGTTTACAGTGGGTATGTATAATAGGTTTAGATACCTTTATGTCTCGTAAAAAAAAAGTGGTGCCTGTATAGAGTAATAAAGTAAAAAACCCAAGAGTAAATGTGGTTCAAAAAAGTAACCCAGTTTTGAATAAGGAATAATGTACATAATACTGATAAATTTGAGTTTCATACACCAATACCAATACGAATAATGTTCAACCCCATGTGATATAAAAAGTTTTACCATAAATATCGATTTTCAAGAATTTACCAAAATGTTCTACGAACCATGTGTTAAAGGATGGAGTGATTAATCGGTACACACTGAGAGTTTTTAATTTTGTATATTTACTAGATGATAGAATGATTTATGGAGTGATAAGGTTATTTTAAATATGAAGTTTTCGCACATTGAGTACTCCAGCGTCTTGATATAGGAAAGTTTGCAATAAACGTATATATGTGATTAGAATGAATTAATAGTTTATTGTCTAGAAATAAAATGTATTACAAGATTGTGTTCTTAAATTTAATTTCCTAGGATAATTGCTACACATACGGTTTTCACTTATCAATTTTCTGAATTTAAGCGAAAATTGCACAAATCTTGTAATAAAACCTTCTTTTTTCCTATAAAGCAAGAAATAATGAGTATACGTCTTGAATGCTGGCAGTCTCGTATT
The DNA here is from genome assembly GCA_018245475.1 of Pharmacophagus antenor. Classification (NCBI taxonomy): domain Eukaryota; kingdom Metazoa; phylum Arthropoda; class Insecta; order Lepidoptera; family Papilionidae; genus Pharmacophagus; species Pharmacophagus antenor. The sequence continues at coordinate 767 of DWQX01000568.1, forward strand.
TGTTTTGACATTTATAGGATAAATGTTTAAAAGTTATTCAAATAAAATTCTTTTTTTTTATTATTAATAACAATTTACATTCCAACCGACCACCAGAACGTTACAGACGCGAGTCTTCTGTTATAATGGACTCGTGGATATTTCTCAATAGTATGATAGTTTTGGAATTATCTTCTAGCACTAAAACGGTTTAAACATTAGGTTGTAATAACTACTCGTTTTAATTCTTTAAACAAAAACGTAAAGAACGAAATCTATATGTACATACTCGCCGTGAAAAAGAGGAATTTGCGTTGAAATTGGAGTATGATTGATACTTGAACAGCTGCTGCTTGGTAGAACCACACTTAATCTCGGTAGCGAGTGAGAGGGGTATTCGCTGGAAATTTAATAAGTATTTGCATTACATAATTGATGAATATATTAGTAATAGAAACAATATTTATAATTATATAATGCACTTTTGTCGTTGACCTATACTTTGTATTTAAAAAATATAATTGTTGTACAAATTGTTCAGTAATCGAGAAATTCTAATTAAATTAACTAAAATTAAAACTTACAAATTCTATTATGTTACATGAAAGAAAAGAAATGACGACGAGAGACTATTGTTGCAGTCAAGAAATATCCTATATTACTTCACAAGATGGTATTACTCTTCATCAAGTCGATTTGGAGGGGGAATTCATCACCGTTTAATACATGTAATAATTTTGAGAAGAAATCAATCGAAGGGCAAAAGGAATCAATAAAGTATAATAGTTATATTTTGGTTGGTCTAAGAATTATATTCAAAGTGATTGAATATTATTTTATTTATGCTGTATGTAAGAAGAATCTAGGAAAAGAAATGTAATAAATAGACAGTGATAATTTTTATTAAAGAACTCATGATATTAGACAGAGTAATCTATCCTTCATATTTGTTAAAGTATAATATAAAGTAAAATACGTAATTTTGAAGCAAATGAACAGTATGTTTTAAGATAGAACATATACTACAAGTTTTATTTTGTTTTTAAAAATTTCATTTGAAGAAATTAATAAAAAAAAATTAGTGCAGTATTTTTCGTTTAGATTTTGGGATTAAAGTAATGAAACATAGTTGTATTTGGTTTATTAAGCACAAAAACACCTTAGAAAAAATTTAAACATGAAATCGTGCTGATATTAGATTACAAGTTGACTTGTTAAGTTTTAAAGGAGCGCTTATAGACTATTAGTGAGTTTAATGAAGCGCTTCGTTCGACTCACCTTTCATCCTCAGGCACAGCAAGGAGAGGCTCAGACCGTTCTCGCCACTCCTTCACAGAATTTTGATTAGATTTCTCTTTATTTTTCATCATCACCTGCTCGGGGGCAGATTTTATTACGCCTTAATAGGAAGCACTTTTATCACACACCCTCTCCGAACCAATTACCAGCATCGATTTTAATATTTTGCCCTGTCTTCATTCGTATCGTGAAGTACAGTTCAAGCGTGTGCTATTACTTCTAGTGCAAATTATGAACTGTACGCTACTGTACTGTACGAATTGTATATGGGCATTCAGATATACATAAATATATGCATATAAAATTAGTTATTGATAATTTTAATATCACTCATTGCTTTTAAGAAAGGTGAATTTACGGAAGCGTATTGTAGAGTGTGAATTTATTTGGTGAAGACCGGTGTCTAAAAATCTATTTTAGAATCAGTTACTAATTTTAAAATTAGGTGTTTTATGTGCAATTCAGATTATGTTCAAAAAAATGTTCAAAATGTATTACAACGTAGAAAAATACAACAATTTATTTACCTATACATAAGATTTTTTAAATTTCAATATTACTTTAAAAAGTAAAGAATATTGTTTTTCATAAGCATTTTTTTTAATTACAATATAATTAAAACATTTGTTCCGCAAATGTTACTTTATAAGTAAACAGAATGGTTTATAATGCGAACATGTATTCATTGGTGCTTCGTATTAAAGGCTAGGCACGGCACAAAGATGTTGTCCTTACGGGTAAATAATTAGCGCTAGTGGTGTCACTTTCAGACGGCCTTCCTAACGAGCCACATGCACCGCTCCCCCCCATCTTTCCCCACTTCTTATCTCCCAACACTACGCGATTAATTAGACGTCTACCTCTAAACGATCCTGCGACTTACCGCCTTCGTATTTCTTCTACCTAAGTATAAAATTTTGTTATAAATATAAAACGTTAGTGGATATTTCACCTTAGCGTTACACTGTTTACTTTTTTCATCTTCAGTCATTACGCGATATCCGGCCGCGTGATGTTTACCTTACTTCAGTTATCTTGTAGACTTGTTCAATTTTATTCATTACATTATAAATTTAAAAAATGCTAAATTTCAAATAGAACATCAACATGGTTAAGGACGGTAACTCTTAATGGTTATATTTTTGAATAACTCGAAAGTTTCTATATAATGCCAGGAAAAATGTATATAAAGAATATTATTAGTATATACGGAGCAAATATAGCGGTTAGTGTACGAAAACAATTGTATCGTTTTAAAGTAAACGCAAACAATTAGCGCTGTATTGTTGTTGATAGTTCGTGAGACAGGGTAGTATTCAATGCGTTAAATGCCTTATCACGTTTGGCGAAAATTTTAACAGACAGTGTAAAATTTTAGAGTTTATGGAGTTTTTCTAATAGTTAATACTGCTAAAAATTGAAATAAATATATATACAAAATGTATGTTTTTTGTGTTTGTGTATACGTTGTCTAATTTTCTTTAGTAACAATATTTAAAAATTTTGTTTTATATTTACAAATAAAAACATTTTAATAAATTGAAATATATCTAAATCTTTAATAAAAACAAATATTTCAAATATTAGATTTGTTGTTAAGTAAAAGGCAGCAATTAGACTGTTAGAGGAATCTATAATTATTTTTCCTAATCTTTAATATATTTTAAATATTCTAGTGTAGATTTTATATTTAATATATTTTTAATTGTTTAGATAACCGTGCTAGATTCCTTTTAATAATGACTTATTTTGATCATGGGGTAACAAATAGTGGTACAATTTGTTGCATTATAATAATTTTCAGTAGATGGATTATAATAAATTACTTTTGATTAACTATGAATTATCAATTTCTCAATAACAAAAAAGTAACTTTTTCTTCTACTTTAGTAAAATTGTTTATTGAGAAATTACAATTTTAGTTTAAAATTCAAAAACTAAAATCTAATAATACAACTTAAACATTCATTATTTTCTTTCATATTTCATACATTGCGAAATCTGTCCAATTAGTGTTATGCATTGTCAAAAGTATTAAAAATTTATCATCCAATTTCGGCTACTAAAACAATAATTAGTAAGTAAGAATAACTTGTACATAATATTTTATTCCCTGTAAACTTTCAAGTGAAATTACGAGGTACAGAAAAAATGATGACATCTATCATTATAAGTTTAAATAAATCGGTTTATTCTTGAAGCTGTTCTTCCAAATTTCAAACAAGCAGATAGTTGAATGGAATCTGTAGAAGATGGCCAGCGGCATTGACACGTGCGTTATGATGGTCCAGGCCCACGGACCGTAGAAAGCCAAATGAGCAGGTCGGAATTCGGCTCGATTCTATTAACAAAAATATAATGATTGTGAATTAAAAAAATTAAAAGTATGACAATGATTAGTCAATATATATTATGAAAAATATATGTAATGTTTACTTTTATTATAATATTAGAAATACCAATTATAAATGAATTCGATTGGCTAAAGGCCATAATTATTATTTTAAAAAAGTAAATTACAATTGATGGTATTAATAAGTGGCATATCTATGTCACTCGGTAATAATTGTCATAGTGGGAATTATCACGGTATCTGTTTTCCAATAATCAAAGAAAACGCAAAGATTTCATCACAGAAATGTAAGCAAAAGTATTGCAATGCAGGATTTTGTGATCGTATTTCTGTTCCACATAGTAATTAATTCAAGTATTAGTCACCGTTTGGTAATCTTTGTGTTCATATCTTCTACTGTTATTATAATTATATATTTTTGTCCTATATACTAAAAAATATTTTAGAAATATTATTTTTTATATGAAAGGTAGGGAAACCAGCGAGCGGTTCACCTAGTGGGAAAGTGATCATGGTCGTACATAGACTGCCTATCTTTATAATTCCTGTGTGAATTATTACGTCAAAGTTTTTTTTATTTTCTACCGTTTTATGTCTTGCTATTAGATGGTGCTGTATTAAATCAAATTTTCTCGACCAACATCCGCGAGATTCAGGTAGTTTAATATAAATATCGCAACAAAGTTTAACTTTTCTACAATTTAAAATTTATATTCAACTTTGGAGCAATTAATATATATTTCATATATACATTATTTACTTTCTCTAGTGTATTTATTGCCCACATCGCCATGTTAGCTACCAGTAGGAATGTGACCAGTTGACGTCCAGGTTTCTGTCGGCGTTGCTCCGACGTATTGCTGCGACGCCACCATGCGTCCAGTATAAATAAGGATTGCAATACAGTCTGGAAATTGTAACTTAATTTTTAGTATGTCAGTTGTAGATATCAAGATTTTTGTTAATTATTTTTATAAAAATGTAACGGCTACAATTAACATAGCTACATTGTTAAATTAGTCTAAGAAAGTGATCTAAATCTTTTATACAATAAGTGTAACATAACTAACTAAACGTAACCAACACATTAAAAGAAATGACAAATTTTTCCTTTAATTTTTTCTATATCCTTCAACGGTCTAATATTTGAAATTGTTTCTTAAATTGTATTCCTGCCGCCAAGCAGTAATAGGCATACATTTCTGAGTTTGTCACTAAGGAAATATTTGGGGTAATGCGATTTAACTGTGCCAAGGCGATGAGCTCTGTGTGATTTTAACGTCACAACTAGTGTCCTATAGCAATGAGCCGTTTAATCACGTACAATCCGATAAATATTCCGCACGTTTCGGTGCTTCTTTAAACAAAACAGTTTTTTTTAATTTACCTGATTTAATGACAGAAGCTCTGAAAAGAATCCTGTGATGCCAGTACTGTTGTCATTGTACATGGTGTGGTGGCTCCCGATTAAACTGAACATACAGTATACAAACATTCCCGATTGGGCCAGGATCAACAAAGACGTATCGAGTCCCAGCACAGCTTAAAAAGTTAGTTTAATTAACATAAGGAGAATAGTGATTATTTTTATACGTATTAATCTACAATTAGTTTAGAAACTTTTATTCCAGCAACAACTGCCTTTGTTCAGTCTGATCAATAATGATGTCAAGGGCATTATCGGAACCCGTTGCTCGATATATACGTATAATTTTGATATGCTGACAGGTATTATTTAACCCGGTGTCCAACTCTGCTGCAAAAACTGTCTTCCAATTTATGGAGCGTTGTAGCCAGTTAATATATTGGCCTCTTATATATAAATTCTGTAGATACCTTCTGGTTAATAACACATTGTCAGAAGCAAAACTATCTCTTATTACTAGGTGAGCTTGCAGGTTGTTGTTCAAAGTATAACAATTTTGTTATTTGATAATCATACCCTGAGTTTTTCGCTTGTACGGCAATGATCTCATCTGTTTTAATGCTGCAGCGGAAGCCAATAAAGTTAATGTGTATAGAACCAATTCGCAGACATTGACTTGAAAAATGGCATCCTGGAACAATTGTTAAATTAGTTAAATAAAAATGTAATAAACATAATATGAATTTCATTTTATAAACATTTTCAACCAAAATAAATATCTATAAGGATGAGAAAAAAGCTGATCATCTTTAAATAGTTGAACATTTTTCTTTAATGCTAATATTTACGATCGGTCCCCATTTCAAAAAAAAACAAAACGTTTTTGCTAATATAGTACAGGCAGGCAAATACACAAACATGTTAAACTATAAAGTCGGGGTATAAATAAGTTAAATTATTACATTAATAGTTTTTGGATGATGAGCCAGCACAAAGAACATGATTAGAGAAATTATTGTAAGGACAATTAGCAGAATCCCAGCGAACAGACCACGGTGAGCGTGTGAGCAGTCGACCGAGAAGTGATGCAGAGCGGTGCGACTTCCGTGGGGTGAACTAACTCCCAACATTCCAGCTACAACGAGAAAAAAAATATAATCGTATTAATAAATTTGTAGCTCTGCGAACGCATGTTTACTTTCAGCGGCTACAGTAAAAAACAATACTACTCTTGTACTGTGTTCAGCAATGGATCAGTTTCCACTTTCCGTGCATTAACCCGAGTGCCTTCCTATGCAAGAAGATTCATGAGCCAATATGGTACGTCACGAATCAATTGAATATAATAAACTTCGTTGGAAACAAAAACTGTCGCCTTACACTCACCATACAAGATAGTATAGTGGCCTTTTGTAAGTAAAGATATCGAAAGGGTTCTACGATACTTTATAAAATAAACATACGCTTATTGTTGTCAAGAGAATTAATAAAACTTATTTATTCTACGTAACCTTATATATTATGTATCACTGCAATTTTAATAAAAATTATTTCTGACCAGTGTAACACACTAGTCCGAATTTAATAAGTCCGGAAAGGGTTACATAATGTAAAAATCAATCCGTAATGTGAAAACTACTGTTCTGATCATCTTAAAAATTTGCATTTATACGTATTTTTTTTACAAAAACAGTTTTCATAATCGATTATATTGTATTTTACTGTCAAATAACGCTGCAGCATTTTAATATTTATGCTCTTATACCAATTTACATTGTGATAGTTGAGATATTGAGAAATAAATTTGCGTTATAAGAATAATATCTGCGGGATTTAACTCGTACGGAGATTCACTAGTAAATTTCCATTACCGAACTGTTGTAAGATTTTTTCAGGTGTAACAGAATTATTTCTTGACTTGTTCTTAGTTATATTGAACTTCTTTTCAAAGTCTTCAGGTGTACATTTTACCTAGAAAACGGTAAATTGTAAGTGTAAATAAATTAATTTCACAATACTCGTTAATATTACATGTTAATGAAAGAAGTTACCTCTTTCCACATTTCATACAGTATGACAGCGCAGATAAGGGAATATTCAATCGTACACGGAAATAGGAATGGAGAAGCGTTCTGTAATAAAGCGCCCATAATATTTGCTCTTCGACAAGCGAACTCGGTTGTTTCATTATGAGATCCATTTGATACTGACAGTATTGAATGCTCTAAGTGATGTATCTCATGCTTTGTTTCCTCAACAAGAACGTACAGCCACTCGCAGAGGTTAGTCGCGATCATATGCATAAATCCAAATCTCTGCACCATTTTATAGCTGCCGGCTTCTATATCTTTGTTTGTTAAGAAAATGAATTGCATCTGTGCCAGTGTTAACGTCATTCTCAACGCCGGCGTCAATGCAGAGAGTATGGATCGACAACGATCTGTCATTTCGAAATATTCTCCGAATTCTAATCCGCTATAAACCATCGAACCGATACCGAATGCTGTAACATTAAGGTGTGATAATATTTTTTCAAATGGTCACAAATTCATAATACATTTTACTCTCCACTTATTGCAAGAAATTATAATCGAAGATTAAACATTACCAATAGCTCCTAATCTTAAGTAAAAACTGCCATAACGCGAAATTATCTCCTTTTGTTTATTTTTTTCATTTGGTGTTATTTTTCCATTTCTATCTTCCTTACTATCTGATATTTCTGTAGACACAAAGCAATTTTAGGTAATAATTTGAATAGTTTCGTCTTTAAACAGACGAAAACGTAAATTCGCAATTAAAAATAATATGAATGAGTAAAGAAGTTAGTGGAATACAAAGCAAAGAAGGTAATATCCTCCGCGGTTAGCAATTATGTAAAGTAGATGCGATTTTAATGTCGCATTTTGTTACGCAAATGCGGCTAATTACGAAAACTCATGAGTTTGCTAGATGTTCTTCTAATAATCACATACCCCAAAACCTGAAGTTTGAATAATACTTACCGTGTTCTTGTATTATCAAATTCACAGCCTTTTGGCGTATCAAATTAACGTATTGAAATATGACAAAAAGTATAGTCACCAGATAAAGATACAAATAGAAACCCTGTAAACAAATACAAATTATTAGTAAATATTTAACCTGATAAGGTAATCAAATTGAAATATAATTCATAAAAGTTTGACAATTTCAGATAAAAATTATTGATATTGTTGATAGATCTGGTAAGTATATTCATTGTTGAACTTCTTCTCATAAGAATAATAACATTAAATGTACATAAATGACCATTTACCTGATAATATGTATCTGGTACTCCGTTTCCAATTACCTCAGTAACGGGGAAGGCAAGCCCTAGCACCACTAGTAATTTGGCGTACAATGCTGACAGAGCTTTACTTAGAGCTTCACTGTAAGAGAGATATACGACCTTTTAAATTAGTGTAGTGGATTTGATTTGTGCTCTAAGTTCTAAAAGATCATGAATATATAAAATACTATAATTGTACTAAATCTATGGAATTAAACCAATCAGTCGACTTTGTGGTATTAGGGAAGCGTCAATTACTGTTTTTCTTTCTTATTGACTGCCTTTGTAGCGTAGCGGTTAAACGCTTGCTTTGTAAAACGGAGGTTTAACTTAAGTTTGGTGTCAATTTTGATTCTACATGAGTAGTGACGTCTGTGTCATAGTAAGGTTTTTTCAAACTCGCTTGGATATTTTCTTTAATCTCAATCTGTCGCAATAATGGCGTTGCTGTGTTTAGGTTGTCATATATATCGTGACGGCCAGATCATTCAGGGCGAACAATTCATCATTTATGGCCTCATTGTTATTTAACATAATGTAAATTCGACGTCAAGTGTTAGCTTCTTTACTAATAAAAAATTGAGAGTCATTTAAGTGGAGTCACCTTTTATTAAACAGCTGCTTTTGTCAAGTAGTTTACTTTATGACGGTCCTGAATATAAATTGGACGAAAAAATTTAGGTTTAGATTTGATTTCAACCAAAGGATTCGGCAGTAATAGAATAGCACAATTTTATTAATAGATTACCACGTATTTGAAAACAATGGAAAGCTCTTTGAAATTGACATGACTTAAATAAAGATATAATATAAAGCTCCTTCTTTATAGCTCGCTTTGAACAAATATGGGTTCGTTATCATCATTATTTATGGTAATAACTACGTCTTTTTCTATTACCACAAGTAATTAAAGAAAGCGGTTTTATAAATATAAAAAGGTTAGCTTTTAAATCATTACATTTCGGTATATCAATATTGAATATTAAAAAAGATACGACACATGGTGTTTGGCCTCAATCAGTCTTTTATAAAAACGGACCTAATGTTTTTGATCTATTTTTTTAACTGAATGTTCACATATTTCCTGCAGTATAGTGTTATAATTTCAATAGTTTTAAAAAACTGCTCAAAAAAAGAGGATTGCAAAAACACGTGTCACTGTATGTGTAACTTCGTGGCTTGGTTATAGACAGGCAACGTAATACAATTAGTTGAAATATTTTTCTTTTATTTAATTTTTCCTTGATTAATTGGTGACTCACTGGTGTGCTAGCTATAATTCCAAAAGACAGTATTTGCCCTTTGAATTTGCGCTTTATTTTAGTTTTACTTTTACAAGACTTGTTTCTGACGGAATTTATATATTCTTTTATTTTATTGATTTTATAATAAAAAATAGCATGGATTGGAGTATATTACACATTTTATTTTAAAGCACAATATCTTTTAGAAATTCTTTACAAATTAGTTGAAGAATAGTTAGTCCCTATTTCAAAATAGATTTATTCGTTAAACTTAAGCAAATGATGTAAATAGTTCGTGTTTTATGAAAAAAATATTTTAATAGAAATATTGAAAATCGCATTCGTTATTTAATTAGATTTGTGTTGGGGCGTTGGCGTTGAGTGCTCACGGAAACATTGTCAGGCTGTCTATCTATTAACAAATAAGCTTCTGAATGGTGGACGTGTTGCATGTTCCGTATATTGTCGATTTTATCATATATGCAGACGGCATAGCGTTATCCTCGAGAATATTATTTACTTCAGAAAATGGATCTTACAATTTTCTTTTGTGTTATTGTTACTTTACTATAATTCTTAACTCTTTCTACTAAATAGAAATAAATTTCTGAATTTCTTAAAACCTTACATCAATTTGATTATGATATAACAATCATCATTGAACAGCAATTGACCTTCAAAATCTAGTCTCGAATAATTTTCAAGAAGAAAAAAATTTCCTTGCTTTTTAAAAAGAGAATTATTTCTATTCTCTTTTTAAAGTGAATCGTAATTCGTGAAATATCTAATATTATCACCTAGTTTTTATATTTAAATTTTTGTTAAATGAAATAGAAATTTTATTTGTGTTAAAAAAGAATATCATTTAACTTTTAAAACATACAACACAATAGTTACGTTTACTTTATTTATTGTCACTATTGCGTGCAGTTGTATTATATTATAGTAACGACACCAGTAAATAGGATATATACACATAATATTAAGTAAAAATTTTTTCCAACATACTCTATTTAAATATAATAATGTTAGATAATACTTACAATTCAATAAATTGTGCTATGAAATAATTAAATATTACAAAATGAACACATTCAAATTGTTATTCTCAAGATTAGAGAAGCAACTGTTGGAGGTTAGAGAATCATGTGACAAAAATAAACCTTTTGGCAACACCAAACCCGTGTCAGTCACAGATTGTGTCAGTCGTGACGTTACGGAGACATGAATAATGTAGAAATAAACCATTAGTTTTTATGTACATGCATTTCAAAATTTAAACTTCACAAAATTACTCAAAGAACAGTTCTTGACTACAATAATAGCACTATAAAAATCTATAGTCCCGGGTTCGATCCCTGAGCTTCAGAAGTAGTGGAGCTTGGATGGTGGTATAGGTTTTTGAATCTGTGTAATAAGCTATAACCCTCAATGTATTCGCCGTTATAACAGCATTGCTGTGTTCCGGCAGTCATATATGTGCGAGTCGGAAGTACTTTCGGCGAACACATTTCACCATATATCAACATTATCACTAAACATCAGGTGAAATCGAAGTCAAAATGTTAGCCCATAACCGACAAAATAAACTGAAGCTATTACATTACATTTGTTGTTCGCACGCATGTTTGATACTACTGAAACAAATACAACGTCCCCTAGATAGATAATGAATTGGTTATTGGGGTTCATTAAGATTAGAGTTGCATGTGTTCGGTGTTGTAATTAGTATTATGTTTAGTCCATATTGTATATCAATTAACCTAATTATCGGGGAACAAAGCTCGCTATGGTAGGTCACAACAAGATTAATTCAATTAGCATGGCATGAAAGAAATACGTACACATTGTTTAGCTATATTTGTAATTACTTTTCGTTAAAATGAAATCAAAAAAGTAATATTTATAGAAATTGATTAAGTACTAATAGGGCTTCGACACTGATGTAAATGGAGGACTTTATGATTTATGAAAAGGTTGTCTTTAATACCAATCAAAATTGAGAGCATCGCCCACATGTTACGAATAATAAAATATACTTGGAAAAAAATGATTTAAGTTCACTCTATTGTGTAATATACCGAAATGAACGAAACTCAACATTTAAAAATAATTTACAATAAGTTTGCAATGGTGATGTTTTCATGTGTTATCTACTCACATCAGTTTCCAACAGGCCAATGCTGTTTGATGTAGATATATCCTAAGGAATCCATTATATTTTTTGGTAATTCAAACAGTATTAAGATACTTACTGTCCTAATATTTCAGCAGCAGATGGTGGAGTTTCGTGGATAGTGGACGCAACCGAAGTGCGAGAATGGGGTGATAATTCCGATAAAAATCTACGTTGAGTTGCCGCGCATAAGGCCAGGGCTTGAGATGGACGTCGAAATGCCGCAATTATTGCTGAGGGACGCCTATAACATAAAATTTCGTTTGCATGGAAGTGTGAAATATAAAGTTTTTAAATAAAAAAAAAAACATAGTACAAGTAAATCAATAAATATCGATAAATAAATTTATTTTGTTTTATAACAATATTTCACTGATACACTATACTACCTCGTGTTAAGATTAGCAGCTAATTTTGCTTCAATATCATTGGACATGCTTCTATTGTTCTGTTTCGGTTCAGAGTATGGTAGAGTTTGTAAGAGTGGATCAATTGTAGAACCGAGCATGGCTTCCGTTCGTTCACGAAGTCTTCCCAGATCGGAATATGATGATTCATCGCTAAAACATAAAATAGAAATGGTGAATATATAGGTAGGAAGATTAATCTTTACATTAATTAATTTCACATAACGAGCATTGCACATTAGGAGTATTTTGAACACCAAGCAAAATAAATTGTAAAATAATGGTCCGCTTTACGAGCGCGAATCCCCGAATCGTGCGATAGAACTTTCTGTGCTATTACTACATCAGTCTATGTTTAGAACTCTTTGCGCTAGCATTTTAATGTCGGTAGAATCACAAAGTCACTGAATGTGCTTTTTTATATACTTTTTTCGACTTGGACCGCTTTATCATATTTTATATTATTTATGTGGTTAAGATTGCTTCGCTTAAAAGTGTTACGCATTGCGAATAAGAACTTGGAACGTATTATGCTAGTTGTGGGAGGTTCCAGTGTATACTCGATGGAAGAAGTAAAAATAGAGAATAAGTAAGAAATTAGTCCTTAAATGCTTTAGCTTTTTGATACGGGGCACAGAACACCCCTTTGACATTTTTAAGGCTCCTGGTATGGTGTACACATGTCATTAGAAATTTTACCCGGTCCAAAGATTTTATTCGGGTGTAATTTGGTTTACGTCGATTCCATATAGTTCTTAAGGATACCGTTTTTGTTTATAAAATAACGTAAAAGATCATTATCCTAGAAGAACATAATTAATATAATAGTTTTGACATTTTCTAATATTAATGAAGCCTTACCTATCACATCATAAAATATTGTAAAAAAGTTTTTGTCTGCTCCAAAAAAAAAAAAAGATTTTTTACCTGTATATGTAGTGTACCAGGATATTTTCTTTAACCCTTTGAAAAAGACTTGAAAGGGTTAAAGAAAATATCCAGGTACACACGGGTTGGTCATTGCAATTTAGTTAAGGAATTAGTAGAGAGTACATTGCAGACTGTTGGTTGACAAATGACATTAATTCTTTAAACAGATTTGAATTTAATACTAGTGTATTGTATTTCATAAAATCTGTGTAAAAATTAATACAAGTAATATGTGTATTGAAAAATAAACCTTATTTTATTTTCCAATACACATGTTACTTGTTATTTTTTAGGTTGTTGTATACATGTTAATTTTATAGGTTGTTTTTGATTAAAAACGTTCGCATCTGTGATCTGTAAAAAAAAATTGAAAACAGAAATCACTAAATTTTAATAAAAATTTATATTTTACAATAACATGAAATTAACCCCACAGTTGTTACATTTTACCAAAAGAACTAATATTTATCTTTCGATTATTTACCAGAATTGGTTTAGTCTTGTGTCGATTTGTGTGGAACCGTAAAGCAAGGCTTAGGCTTCTACTTAGAATAAGGAGCTTTGGAGAGCAATTCACATCGGTGCACCAATGGATGTCTTGTATTGTGGCTAGAATATTGCTAATTATATCGATACTAGGAAATTTTTTGATAAAGTTTAATAACAAAAATATATTTACTGTGTTACAATTAAACATAGAAATATTCAATCCTGTAACGACGTTACAAACTAAAAACTAACTAAAAGCTATTAACAAAAATTTGTCAATGTTGTAAACAACTAAAAGCTGTTAAAAATTATAGTCACATTAGGTCTACCGCGGAAATAGAAATTCTCTAAAATACCGATTATTTGTTAAATAAAACGCAAATGAACTTGCATAATATGGAATGAATTACGTACAAACAGTATCTAGTCAGATTAAATAGCTGTTATTACAAATTATTTTGGTAAATACAAAAAAAATACAGTGTTTAAAAAAGTTTTCTATATAGCATAAGTAAATGAATAAAAACGAGTGGAAAGGTGTGTTAGGCGACACAAAGCGGTCTATCAAACGTCATAAATATTTTCGAAGCTTTGCTGCCGTTACTGCAACAAAATCCCTCTTTGCGTATGCATTTCATACTTTCCTCTTTGTTACGGAGTGTTTCGGATTTTTGTTCAGTATTTTTTAAACTCTACAAAAGTTTTTAAACAGTATCATTTCAATGTCATTTAATTACTTTATTATTAAGAGGACATTTTATATACCTTAACAAAGTTTAAGTTTAATGTTTTACTTTAGGAACATAAAAATGAACAGTAAGTAATAATTTTACATTAAAATGTGGATATTTTTAATTATACCTAATTTCTCTTAAAGACTTAAATGTAAATATTTCAATCATAGTAATATTATTAGAATGTCCTGTATGTCTAATATTTAAAAAAGAAATTGTATTAAAGTACAGTTGTATTGAACTACTTTAACTCCAGCGCTTTGAGCGCAAAATCTCCAAAATGTGCATCCGTCCCCCGTAAACGTCCCTCTAAGCTTCATGTATCCGCGCCACATCTATTCGATACGAAAATATTACAATACACATTTTCTGGTTCACATAATTTATCATATATTTTATGAAAAATTCTATGAAATGATAAGGATGGAGAGAGACTTGGAAATTATTTTATCCATTTTCCTAAGGAATAAAATTTTTAATAATACATTTTTAGCATACGTTAAAAATAAAGGGTAGAGGTAAGATAACAGGATGAGAAGCGATCTTCGGAAAGTACATTCAATGAAAAAATATAAAAATAAAACAGAAATTTAAATTAACCGTAACAATAAAGCGAATAAATTGCACAGTTGTGCAGAGAGATATTTGTCTTTGTAACAAATCCTTTATAAGGTATAAAAGATAAAACCGAGTTATGTGTACAAAGAAAATAGAATTCAAGTTAAACTTTAATTAAAATGCTGGCACACTTAATTTAATTGTTCACTTGATAGTGTGACTAACTTTTAAAATTTTTTGAAATATGAAAATGAGGAAAAAAAATACGGTTCATTAAAAATAAAGTTTCTAATGTGTTCAATTAGATGATATAAAAAGAAAAAAATATATAAAGTTTAATAATATGAAGTGGCTTAAAAATACTAAAAAAATATATGTGACTTTCTTGCCTGTCATCGTTTTCTTCGTGCACTGTGTCCATGTCGGTAACGGTGACAGTCGGATGGCCATCGTTCGCCTCGCACAGAGCGCCGCGTTTAACTGGACTCATCTATAAACCGTCTCGGACTTTATCTTTAAACAAATATAATAAAATAGAAGTATGAAATTTACGCTTATTTTATACATTTGCGAAAGCAGTCTGGAATTCTTTTTTCTTTTATAATTTATTTAAAAATATCATTATTAGAAATGTTTCTAATAAAGTACCATGTACCACAGTTTGTTTTACAACTTTAATAAATGAATAAAAAAATCTATCTATGTAACAAGATTCTATTACTTAAGCTAGTAGCTTATGAAAGAAAAACAAGTATAAGCTAATTATCATTTTAATTAATAAAAGTAAACGAACACAAAACTTCATTTTGCAAATAAAGACGTAAAAATAAGCTGCACTTAATTACTTGTCTTTATTTGTGTGATTGTTTCGTTACAAAACTGTTAGACCTTGTGTTTATATTAATGGACTTACCCATCTGTGAGACGTTTGTTAAATATTTTCTTGAATTTTTTTTCATTGCCTTAATCTTAAACACGATATTGAAGCTCTTGGCATACGTAATTGAATTGACGCGGCATATCTAAATTGCATCTAGCGAATGTTTTTATTAAGTTTCTTTCATTTACGCTCTTTTTTATAATACTTCTTGAAGCGACTTAAGACAAGTAGCGTCTGCTAAGGCTCGTTTGTACTGATTGGATAGATATTGTTCATTTACACGTGTGTTAAGACTTCGATGCTCAAGTATATTACGTAGTAAATAAATATTTTAACGTATGCTTTATTTTACTTTACATTTTCGCTTACTACCATTGAAATTATAAGTAGTAAATAAAGAACGTTTATTGATTATTAGCTATGAATTAACTGTGCAATAGCAGACTTAATTAAGAACAGGCTAGAAATATTAATTTATCAGGTAACAAAAAATGAGTTAAAGTTTTTCAAGGGTTATTTAAATATGATTACTTCATTCAAAACATATATAATCATTAAAATTTCCACAATGAATATTAAATAAGTTAAGTGTAAATATGGCAATTATGATTCAATTGATAAATACAAAAATTATACCATAATCTGCTTGTTTTATACTTGTGATTGGTTTAAAAATGTGTTAAATATAAAAATTTGAAATCGTCGCTTGAAATATATAGTCTTAGTACATCTAAAGTTAAGCAAACGTTATCGTAAACTTAGGAAATGAGAAAACTTCGATAGTGTTTATATAGTTATGGTTGTAAGTTTATTACTTTAAATTTGTGCGAAATGTATTAGTAATCATAAAAATTCCTTACCTTAAATAAAATATGGAAACAAAGAATTAAACCTACACTTAAACAATTTCACTAAATCTGCTGCAGCAAGATCCTATCATAGACAAAAAGCATTAGTGTTTTTATTTAAATATTTATTTTAATAAAAGACAAAGATTAAAGAGTACTAAGGTTTGTTTGTTTGCGTCCGCCGAGCGGTCCGCACTAAGGTTGTTAGGTTGTTGAATAAGTTTCTGAATTAAGAGAACTGAAAGTTTTCTCATCTCGAGATTACAGCAAAGTGTTTACCGTTTGGCTGTAGGATGCGGCCGCGATGGAGACACCCCTCCCTAGTAACGGCTCGATACGCTCTGCTCGATACAGAAATTTAAATTCTTCTTTTTGCACGGTTATTTTTTTTGTTACTTTGTTCTGCACAAGATGTTTAACATGCATCATAAGTATTAAAAATACAGTAATGAATTGAAAAATTCATTAATTTATTTATATGAGGAGGTTTAAAAATGCGAAGAAGATTACAAACAATGTTTTGTATCAATTTTTGTGTCTATGGTATCATAATTATTTATTGGTCTTTGTTTATATCGATATAGTTCACATCCCTAATGGAACGTTCTCGGTATTTTCTTAAAATATTTGCGTGAGTGTATAGCACCTGATGCCTGAGACGTTGGTGCACTTTAAAATCGTTGTGATTTACGCAAACAAAAAGCCGCTAACAAATATGGAGGCAAAAAGTAACTTATGACGACGTGGATTTGAGTTTTACACGAGTTGCTAAAGACGAGTGGTGCAATGGTGTATACAATTATTGATATATTGACACTATTTACATTACTCGATTTTAATAACGATATTCTAATAATTTATATCTATTTAATCGTAATAACTAATAGTCACCATATAGGTGACAATTCATTTAATACTTATTATAGAACTGCAGTAATTTTAATCCCTTCTGTGACTAAATAATAACAAGATATTAATACAAATGAACTCGTTGATCGTTTATGAATATGATATAACTGTATTCTCAAATGCATCTGTCCAATATGTTAATAACATACTGGCAGATTAGTCATACGTTATACGTTGTATGTATACTTTATTTATATAATAGTAGGGTGATACATATACGTAGTGTTATATAATCAGTTGTTTTTATAGTGTAAAATTTTGATGGATCTGCATTTAGAATAATAAGAACATTTTTTACTAATATGTAAAAAAAATATTAAGATAAGAGGGTTATTTAATCGCTATCTAATCTTTTTATCGCTGTTAATTTGACCAAAATATTTAATGGATGTAATAAAAAAAATTATCGTTGCAATATTATGCCCACAAAACATTTCTATAAAAGGGTAAATATTTCTCGGCGAAGCTAAATTTTTCTTATATTACCTTATATCCTTTGCGGCCAGTATCCGTATAAATTGTGGACGAGAAAAATCTCGAGCACATAACGCTTAAAGTGATATCAAGCTTTTGTTTTTACTGAATTTATATTACTATAAAATAAACAATAACATTATTTAACAAAAATTATCAATTTAAATTTAATAGAAAAATCTTTTACTCATGGAATCTAGATATATATATATGCAAAGATTTATGAAACAATATTTAAACCACATGTTTTAATGTCATAATATTAATATATTTATTAAATTAAGGAATTATTAAAAAAGACTAGTGTTATAAATACCATAATGTAATGTATCTTGATTTTTATAACGTGCAATATACTCAGTGTAAAAACAAGAGAAATAAATGACAGATCATACAATAAAGAATAAGTTTCACTTTTAAGCATTTACAAAGTGAACCAGACACTTTGTGATTTAAAAACGTAAAGTCCATTTAACTTACAAGAAATAATTGCAGAGATAATTGTATAATAAATTTAGGACAAAAACTTTTAAAAACTAATAATATCAATCAATAATATCAATTTATTATTTAAATTGGATTTCTAGCGTTTTTGTTTATTTTGATTTCGACATATTCTCATCACTTTTTATTTTAAATATTAAACTATGGATACAAAAAACGTCTAATTTAAAACATCAATAAATTATGCGAATCGCGTCTCACAAAACTATAATAGAATATGTTTTAAAATTGACTTAAAAAAGGTAGCATTGATATTGGATTTCAATTATTTGATATATGTAAGTATTGTAGTAGAGTAAACAGTCAGTCATACGGTCTGTCCGTGCTATTAATCCATGTCGTGATCTGCTTTGATTTACATGTCAGGTTCATGTCATACTTAGAAATAATAACTTGAATATTAAATCACAATTGTATTTGATTCATATTATTAGAATAATGGTATGTATTATGATTGCTATAAAAGGAACACCTTTTAAAATATAGTTGCTATGGATATACAAAAAATCGCTGTCTATGAGGTAACACTGACGAGGATATACTATTTCGTCATCAGGCAGGCAGGCTTTTTTGGTAAATTTCTTTTTGAAAGACAAAACTGACGTTTCGATTTCTTATTAGAAAGGAATGTATGACGTTAGTTAGTTAATAGGTTTTCGTGGTAGTATTAAGACAGATCGGTAAATTTTCTAGTTGTAATTATTTTTATTTTCTTTGAGTAATATTAGGTTTATCTATTTTTTTTAAATCTGCAGTTTTTTATTAACCTGGTCCATGGTACGAAAATATCCCGCTAGTACTAAAAACGACACCCTCTCTGGCTAGGCTAGCGTTACACTATAGTTGTACACTGTACGGCTGCGTTTTCATAGACACAGATTTTACCACAAGACATTTTTCTCGTAGTATTTTGGAAAAGAAAACCATTTTTTTTAAAAAATGAGGGAATCAAATAATTAATGAACCGTTATTAGACCATAAAGACACAGGAAAATTATAACCTCGTTAACGTGTGAAAATTATTACCACATGTAATATAAGCGAATGACGACTTGTTTATAAATGCCTTTAATAATCCGAAAAACATAATGAAAGTGATTACTTTAACCAAAATATTTTTACGATATTATATATGATTTATTTGGATTATACAAAATAAGAGTAAGTGATAATGTGTTTTGTTGATATTGGTTTAGGTAATACTATTTCGATTAAATATTGTGTAAAATGACTATTAAAAACACCTGATTCGAGTTTCCTGCAGGATAACTGTGTGCATATATATTTTTAAGTATTAATACACAGCAAAACACCATAGCATGTTACAATGTAATTAAAAAAAATCCGTCGCTTTTTACGTATAAAATATAAAAAGTGTATTCTTTAATGTACTAAATTTACGACAGTTGCATAACAGCAACGGAAAAATTTCTCATTTATTTTGATTGAACTACGAAATGTTTCCCAAATGGAATGATTTCGATTTCTGTCATTCACACAAGCTTAAAATGTTACAAATGTTGAATTGTGCCAACCATATCACTACGAGAGATATGAAGTTTAAAAATTTGTACAAATAATATCACGTAATTACACTGCATGTGAATTATGCGCACATCCAAAATATATTAGTTATAAATTATAACATTACAATACTTTTTGTTCGGAAGATAAATCATTTTATGTGTTTTGTAATCATAGTCTTATAGACGATAAAACTAAAAATAATGGAAATTAATATAAAGATATTATGAAAATTACATTAAAAACAGTGTGCTTTACGTACCTTTATAATTTTAAGTATCGTTTAAGAATAAGAAATAATATTTATATAAGTGATACAAAACGATTTTGGTTATTTCAGAGGTACACTGCCATGGATCGAGTCCGCAAACTGATTTCGGTGATCGAATCATGTCGCTCGCAAGCGTTAATTGAGCCATCAATTTATGAAGCACGACTCGGATCTAGGTACCACAAACGAATCCACATGTATCTAAATCGTGAAACACATTATTTTGCAGAGATTCGACTATATATATATACACGCTTACATAATTATTAAAGTAGCAAATCTAGAAATTAACTGTTATTGAACACTTCGCAACCGTAAAATTTCTCTAAATCTGTTTTAGAAAAGAGCTTACAACATCGTCGTTTTTCTTCATTTACTATCTTACATTAAAATTACAATAAGTTTATATAATCAATAAATGCCGACGTATAGAAAAAACTGTTTCATGTCATGACACTAAACCGTTAAATAAAATGTTTTGTTTCAAGATGTTGCATAGAGCTTTTACATTTTCTTGGCACTGTATACATAAATAATAACATTTTATGCACTAAGATGAAATATGGATTGGTTTTGCAATTCTTTGACGTGGTAAAAATCGTGAGTGTCACTAACACGCCACTTACAAAGCCTATTTTTCGGAGCACTGCGTTAGTCAACGCGCTCAAAGGGCTTTGTTGTCCATTACACTGATTTTGGGCGATACCATTCTATGCACACGGTACCAACGAACCAGTCTCTTGTTATTTCTTTACATATGCTTTACAAAAGGTGTAGAATTATCAATTAAAACAAAATTCTATTTGTAAAAATAATTATGAAATCTTGCAAAACGTTGTAATAATAAAGAGCAAATTATAAGTAATGCGCAATGAACGCGTTAAACGACGAAAAATAACGAGATTAACGAATTAATTACAATTACTCCTTTTTGCGGACGTTTGCAGCGTAGCTTTCATAAATATTTTCTAAGCGGCACAAAGGAAGGCGCCGTGGTGCTGTGTGAAAATATGCTCACAAAATGACGTAAAATTTTTTTTTGCTTCCCTTTGATGTTCAAAGTAACCGGAGTTAATTCGATTTATTGTCTCTCTTAAAACGAGACTCCTCTGTAATATTATTTGTAGGGTTCACCTACGGCTTGTTGGCACGGGCCGAAAAGAGAGTGCAGGAGCGCACCGGCGCGCCTAAGTGATTCGATACACGTTCAATATGTTTCATTAGGGAGCAGCGGGCTCACTTATTCAATCATATTGGCAGCGAGGCTTGCGCGCCGCGACGACGACGTTGCCTATCCGCGCACTCCTCTCCTCTCCGGTATAATCAGTTTTTCTAGCATAAAATACTATGCACTCAATTTTAGCGCGTGCTGCATACAATTCCTCAAACATCCGATTTCATTCCTGTACCTAATATACTGGAATAAACGGCAACATAAATTGTTTTCCAGCTGCTGAATTCTATATAAAGGAAGTCGGGAGCTAATTATGAATCCAATATCGCTGGGATGTAATTTCTGTAACGATTTTTCCTTCCTCGTGCGGCGTTGAATGCGGAACATTTCCGCCGCGCCGCTGCGGAGAAGGAATCGCGTTTTCTCCAACGCTGTCTGCGTCCTGTGTCACGGGAAATGGTAATTACCGCCTAATCTCGCCCGAAGCGCAGGGAGGCCCGACGTCCGGATATGAACTTCCGTTATGAACAATTTAGCGCGCGAAATTGGACGACGGTGCGTTCTGCATACAGGTGAATCGGATGAAGCAGAGCACACGTGTTCGCGTCCATTGGGCCCATTCACTGCGATTCACGCCCACGAATAACTTAAACGTCCACACTGTGAATACGAATCGCATGAAACCTTTTAAAAAGGCAGTGTCTAGGAAATTGCTATGTCGTTCAATTTAAAAAGTGAAGCACTTAAAGCTCTAGAAGTTATAATACACTGAGAATTTTTGTTAAAAGCAAACAGAATATACGGCTGACTGTTCACAAAGCAATTGTAGGATTTTATTGTATCGCTTTGATAAAAGTTGGCATTTTAAGTCACTACGATCGATCCACTACATACTTTTGATTGTAATGTAAATATTTAATAAATAATAAACAAATAAGGAATAAAGTAAATAATGGTAACATTGAATGAAACAGTAATTTTAGATAAATTGATTGTAGATAAATAAGTACTTTTTCGTTTTTTATCCAAAGCGATACATTTAGAATTTTCTTTAATTGATTTTAATCAATATCCATTAATATTTTTTAAAAGCTGTTTTAAAAATTTAATTTTGAAATGAAGTTAAACATTACGTTTGCCCAAATCATACTAAGAAAGCAAAACTTTATTGTATTCATATTATATATTTTTATTTAGACTACATCTGTCTACCACCCAAAGTTTAGTTCCAATAGAAGACTTGGTGATAACCCCGATTTTATACAATTTTAAGTACTTGAGATTTCATTATAATAATTTTTAGTGTATACAATATAGTATTTGTTAATTCATCCCCAATAACACGTGTCAGAATATTTTCCGTTTAGTCTTTTTTTGAACATTCAACACAGTTTTACGAAAAATGCTAAGTAAATTATACATTCCGAGATACTTTTCCGTACATACTTTTTATATAGCCAGCACCTAATCTGAATCATTTCCGTGGATGCAAATGCTAGTCATAGGTCGAACGTTGGTAATGATCGTCATTCATTGTAATCTGCATTGATATAGAGCTATTATTACTTGCAGCTACAAGCCTCGGCCATCGGTCAACAATTTGTCATTGCGATGGCGACTGGTTCAAGCTCATCATCTAATCAACTACCAATCAAGCGTTTGCAAGGAGACGTATTGTCTATGGATACGCACCTTAGTTGAGCTTAAAGAACTATAAACATTTTTTGACTGTTCTAGTTTGGGAGTTGTTTTACTTTTCACATTTTCGGAATATAAATATTGTCGTTTTTCAGCATACACGGCATTTAAATATTAACATTTTGCAATCGATGGCTCTGCAGCGGAGCCCTCGAGTTTGACGACAAATGTTAAATGGTTCCTTTAGGGAGCCCTAGTAGTGTAAAAAGTTACAACAACTGGCGCATTAATGTTATATATCAAAGATAAGCTTTAATAAAGTTAACTCTTTACACTCGAAATGTTACTTATATCGACACCAAATATAATAGGCACGAAAGAGACTTGAGTTGAAAAGGGTTAAAATATGTATGTCTGTAATTAAGTACCATGAATAAAAACATAAAGACTTCTCGCAAAGATTTCACCAAGAAAAGAAAAGTAGTGATTAGAAAATAAATAAACTCTTTATTTGATCTATTTTTTTAAGTTTACTACACATTTTTTTTGCCTAAAACTCGTGTGGACACGTCATACGCTTTTTTTTTACTCGCTTCTCTCTCTCTATATATATATAGAGTTTTACTGGTATGTATAGAGTATATGTACACACACACACACACACACATATATATTATATATATATACATAGAGTATTACGGGAAAATCGTACTTTTAACTAATTTTATAGCACTGACGCAATAGGAATAGAAAATTTACATTTCCATCTACTAGTGCATTTCCAGATATGACAAAGGTATTTTTTTATTTTTTTAAATTATTTCATTACGTTAATAAACAGCTTATATCAAATAAAATTACGTTATTGTTCAAAAATGCGTGAATATCCGCAAAAACCTCAAACAATCGGTACGGTTCCCAATCCTCGGCGTTAATAAAACGTCAGATAACTGGAGTAATTAACTTATCACCGCGCCTATCGACTATTTTGCGTCGAATATTTAAAAATCAACGTTCGCAAATGGCACTGGCAATGCAATGAAATTGAGGAAAAATGATTTGGACATTCAGAGAGCGAGAAACGAATGGTCGACCGATTACCGCCGGCTCTCATATAGACTCCAAATGGACGGCGCTCGTTCAATTTCGATACTTTTACAATACAATAGGCGGGAGTAAGGCGTGTTCGCTCACCTGTCAAATTAAAAAAAAAAGCACTTGCATATTCAAAATAACCAAGTAAAACTTTCATTCAGTTAGGTACGTATCAGGTACAACGACTTTCTTGTTTTTATTTTGTAGACTGCTTAAATTCTGTGTATTTAATTAAAAATGCTTATATTATTCGTTTTTGTTTTATGAACCGTGATAATTTTTTACAGACGTTTTACATTAGTTTTGTCATAACAAATATATTTAAAAAATAGTCGTATGCTTAAAAATCGATGTTTTAAATACGCTCATACCTATTTGTACGCTTAAATACAAGTTTATAAATACGTATATTTTATATTTATTTATTGGAAATCTAGTGTGTAAAAGAAAATAAAAAAATATATCGCTACTTTTTTATTTAGGATATGGTTATCACAAAATATAACCTTTAACACTCACAACATAGAAGTAACCTGAAATAACGCACCAAAAACTTTAAATTATAATTAAAAAAATTCCGGAGCAGTTAAAATAACATTTTAATTAGACAATGTTGCAGGTAATGTCCAATCAATCGTGCACTTATACGCGACATATTTGTAATGAAATGGTTCGTTACCAGTAAATGGTTATTGATTTTCCTCATTCAATATTATTTGAATTTTCATTGAATAAAACTATAATACCAAAAATTAATATATCCATTTTGATTTCTCCGCTCACTCAAGTCATTGTGACGATTGCCTCCGAGGTACAGCGGCTATACACTTGCATTGTAAGATGAAAGTCCGGGGCTCAATTCTGGGGCGACAAAAGTAAGAGTTCCGATAATAGTCGTTTTTTTCGAATCTATCTCTAACTACCATCCAAATGTTAATCTGCCACTATGATAGCGTTGCTGTTTTTCGGCAGTCAGATATATGTAAGGCGGGATTATCGGGGCGTGCACGCTTGACTATCCAATGCATCATTGCGAGTTGACATCACGCTACACTCATTGAGTTTCGTCGTATACATCGCACTTGAGTAACAATAGAAATTGTTCCTTGTCATTGGGTATTATTGTCTTATTTTTTTTTAATTCTAAGGTTTTAGTTTTCTAAAGTGTTTTGTTTTGAATATGACGTGTTACTTTTTGGACTAACTTCTAATCGATTATATCTTTGTTTATTTTTTTTATTTTCATCACTACGCACTAATCATCTTTAGCATACAACATATTAATAAAACTTCCAATTACTTAGAACCATTTATTTAAATTAGTTATAATTACTTATTTGTATTACGGTTATGCGTTAACATTTGATTTTGATTTCTCCTGATGTTATGTGACAATGGGGCCGTAGATGGTAAAGCGTGTTCGCATTAACATTGAGAGTGGTAAATAGCCAGGCAGGTTTGAAAAACCCTACCATTATCTCGATTCCACTACTTCTGTAGTCTGGGAATCGAGCCCAGGACAGTCGTGTAACGAGGCAAGCGGGTAAACCACCGCGCTACGGAGGCAGCCAATTCTATATTCTGTTTACTATTTCAATACGATAATAACATTTTAAAATGGATATTTTTAATGAAGATTAAAAGTTAGTATTACATTGATATATATAATATAAGTATATATAATATAGTTCATATTTGAATACAAAATATCAAAGATCTATTTTGATCTTGTTTGCAACTTGTATTAACATATAACATTAGTAAATTATATAATAATATTCCATATAAATAAAAAGAAAGTATATTCACTGTATTTATAAATTTTATTACATGATTTAGAGCTTATACACAAGATATTTATAAAAGGGTTTGATAATAATGTCATGCAATAATAACTAAGTTAAACGTAAGTTATACGTTATTATAGTTATTGTAATGATGGTATAGTTTGTTCAACAGACAAATAAAAAATTAACTATGTTCTCAATATATTTATTTTTATTGTTAACTAGTTAGGTAAACTATTAGACTACTTTGAAATGTTGTTACTAAAATTTTCATCAAATTTATTTACATATTTGTATAAAATTATGAATTAGTGAGTATATAGAATTGTTGTGCATTTAATAGATAAATAGATCAATATTTTTTTATACATGTATTACACCGGATTTAGTAATACATAGTTGAATTACTCGTAGATAACTGTCGATCCATTCGTGTTAATGGCTGTAGTGAAATAGTCAACGACAGAAGTTCCCGAAGAGACGAACAGCTGTACTTAACCGCACATTTTGCAGGTTTCGTCGACAACGAACCAAATAATTGATCACGGTTACATCGTCCCGAAACCCGAATTATGTGCAGATTCTTCTAATGGACCTCGCCGCATCTTTTTCAGTCTTCGTAGCCGTATAAAGATGAACATAGCTTTCAATATAGCTAAATTCGATGTATCTACTGGTGATCGTGATTCATCTGGTTGCAGTCTATAAAATAATTTTTATAAACATTAGAACTTATGATACAATTTTTGAATGTTAAGTTATAGATAAAATTATTATAAATAATAGATTTAAGACCTCTTAACTGCTATTTTAGAATTTCATCGTTGCAGTACTTAAACTAACTGTGTTTTATATAATAAATTTGTTACTCTTAAATACTAAAATGAATTAAGTCGTTGATAAACTGTTTCTAACAAATTGCTGTGCCTCTTCAGATGAGATTATTTTTAGGTGGGGTTCTAATTTTTTACACGCTTCTATAAAAGAGTTGAAAATAAAAATATTTTTGTAATTATAATAGGATTTGGTCAAATTTGAGTAAATTTTTTATGACCAATTGTTTATTCTCCCATGACTGCAGTTACTAAAAGTTTTCCCATTTATTCAGTGCTCATACGTCAAGTGGATGTAACGGTAGGGGTTTGCCGGGGGGTGGAGGGGCGCGTGGGCGGTGGGTGTAGAAGAGAGGAGGCCGACGCGTTCCGGAGTGATAAGGCGGGCGGGCTATTGTCGCGGCGTCGGCGCACGTTTCCTTTACAGCCGTCGAGCCTACCGCATTGTTCCCTCGCGTAATGAACAAACTTATTCCTGAAGCTAATGCTACAAAACGCTCACCAAATTCGCTACCAGCGTTATCTAGTGGTATTGTTGTTTCACCATTGAGCCGCGACTTGCGACATGAAGCTATAATAGCCCGAAACCCATAGGCTCAGTTATGTTTGAATAGTGTTAAGCGACAATTGGTTGTTTACTTTGTTATTCATATTAGCTCGACACTGAAAGGTTATTTGAAAAGGGACCAAATTCTATTAGGAGGCTGCGACTCGGATGTAAGATAATTTGGAGTCACTCCTGTTCAAACACTTGTCACATTAACGGGGTACATATTTTGCGGTTAAGATTTGTGTACTAACTATTATTATTGCGAACACATATTATTTTCTATCATAGAGATTAATGATTATCGAAAATAATGCTGCTTCAATGAAACAAAAACCTTTAAAAGTTTACTTTGCTTAAAATTTACCTACCTGTTAAATTATATTTAAAAGACAATACAAATAAAGTAATTAAGAAGAGTATTTACTTAACTAATACTACTTTTTAGAGTCTAATTGGACGCATCAAGTTTCGTTCTTCTTTGATAGAGGCTAAAAATTGTTTCATATTCTCTTTTATAAGTTACCTTTTTTAAAATTTACCTTTGTTTAGTCCGATAAATGATGGAACTACTCGACCATCATTTGTAAGTTAGTTTCGATTTTATCTAGAAGAGTTCCCGTTGAGACACCCCCGTTTGCCCTAATCGCTTCTGTATTATGCATTCTGGGACGCCAAAATTTCTTATTCATTCGAATACATTCGAAAATTTTCTATAGTAGTGACGCTTCTCGTTCAATGGCGAAAAAATTCGAGGCGATCCGGCAATAAATGTGGAGGGAGAAAATCGCATTTCGATCGAAAAGAGGGCAAATCTTTTATGTAATATCAGATTGTCATCGCGATTATTACAGGCAAATAGAATACGGCGGATCAGTAAGTAGGTTATCTTCTTGCTTCCTTTGGCTGGAATCACTTTATTGGATGTTGCGAGGTACAACCTATTTATATATTTTATGCCCGGCCACGTTTTAAATATGCTTCCCTATTGTGTATCCTATGTGGCAGGTTTATAGATACTCTCTCCTTTTGAAGTGTCAACGTAAAATGTGTGTGTTGTAATAAAGTAAATCCCATTTATTAAATAACAAAAAAAGTTAAATCTTAGAGCACTTCAAGCTATACTTTTGATCATCGTTGCACGTTGATGTCAAATTTATATTTTAATATTATTGATATTCTATAGATAAGATAATCATTTCACAAAAAACATTTTTATTCATTTCAAATATACTCATGTGTTAGCATTATATTGTTTATATATTTCACGCTAAGAGATATGAATCAAAACTTTTATCACGAGGGGTGACGTCAATTTGCGAGAAATGCTTTCCCGGTGACTCAAATTGCTACCAAACAAATGCCTATCACGGGGTTGTTATCTGAAGTTTATAAAAAAGAAAGTCCCTACCATGATGATGACAAAGTTTCACCACAGACGGAAAATGTTTTTAGGGACATATTTGCGACATACGTTTTGAAAGGAATAAAATAATATTTAATGAATTATTATTAGAATTACAAAGACATAGCCTTGCAATACTGAAGTTTTTTTATTGTTTTTTTGATGATAGTGAGTTTATGTTTTGTATGATACGTAAAATGCTTTTGTTGGAATGATTATTTGAAGCGTAAGAAACGTAATAAGGCATTGATTAGGCCAGTGGAGCGAGGCGCAACGCGGCGCTGCAAGCTCAGGCGGGCGCAGATGCGCGGAAAAATCACAGATTATTACTAACTTGCAGTAGCAACGACGACGTATTCATATTTAAATGTCACGTTACGCTAGCAGTTCCGTAGAGTTAACTCAGGTGTATTATACGAGGCAGTTGCTTTAAACTCGTGTAATAAATTTTAAAAGGATCCGTAAATTACCAATTAGCTAAATATGGACTTATTGCTTCAAGTCTTCTGCGAGGTTTTGCACGTGAAGGCATCGTTTTATTCCCTGAAAATATTTCAATAAAAAAATTAAAAATAATGCTGCAATGGTGTGTTACTTTTCTTTGAATGGTTTTATCTATTTTTTACGATATATAATTGCACTCACCATTTCTAGCTTAGTTATTGGAAGATTATTATGCAGAAAAACATGTTTCTTGTCGCGACCTAACCAAAATCTCTGTAACAGCTACTTTTCTGAAAAAAAAAATCAACAAATTGTTAAATAGAGGATTACAAAAAGTGGAATTAATGCCAATAAAGCATTTGCTGACATTTAACATTATTATTATTAAATTAAAATATATTTTTGACAACATTAAAAATATATTTTAATTTAGAATGGTTTACCTAAAGTAATCTGTTGTATTAAAAAAAGTAAAAGTTGTTTTTAAATATGTCCAGAAACTGATTATTTGATAAATAAGATATAAACATGCTTAAGGGGATGATCCAAAAACAAAATTTGATTCCGTTTATATGTCGTTGAAGGAAAGGGTGCATATAACAGTTTAGAAGGTTTGATTTTATTTTTCCTATACTGTGTATCATTTTATTGACATTTTCAATAAAGTAGTTGAACGGAATGTTTTATAAGATAATTTGGCCAAGTTCCTATAAACATTATTACACATAGCATTTACATAGTTATTTTTCTCAGATTATCTTATTTTTAAATTAATTTTCTTTCAAAAGCATAAACAGAACCTTTATTTTCTCTGGACTACATGGTTGTAAGAACAGAAATCAAAACATAAATTGTAGAGTTAAAATTGATAACTCTTAACTAAATATATAAAAGCTTACAAACAATTACATTTCGAAGCTGAAATTAGCTGATTCTTAAATCACAAAGAAACCGATGTTTCTTCTGTTGACAATCGAAACGTGTTACAAAATTACAAAGACTAAAAGGAACCTCTCTTAAATATCTCGACTATACTACAAAGGGATAAAAATGCTCGTTGCAATTTTGCGGCAAGTCAACGTTTCAATCCCGTGCCGCTCCGGGGAGCTAAACCGAATTTATGGTTCGAAAATTAAACTTAAATTGGATATACTCGAGTTATTTTTAAGCATTTGCATTTAGTGATTAATTACGCCTTGATGAATTTCATGGTAATTTGATTGAGGGTGAGAAATCTCATTTTCGTTTCAAGTTACGATCGATGGAGACGTTAAAATTTTTGCGAAAACCTTTACGTTTTATAATAATATTGAAATTTTTGGATTTCTAAACATGTGAAGTAAACGATATATTACATATATAGCTATTAATAGCTGATTCTACGCGAAAAATAAAGTGAATATGGAAAATAATTTAAGTTTATACGTATGTATATCTTCCCTTCATAGGACTTATTACAAGCGTGTACATTTTTAATTTAAATACTAATCATTTGCATTTTGGTTACTTACTTCAAATATTGTTACTACAGGTACGTTGGTTTGCAGGGGGCCTTTAGAATCGTTAATAAAATAGTTTATCATAAATTAGACAGAGATAGATCTCTCCTTCTATGTGTGAGTTATGTGGTATAATATTATTAATCGAGCATGTGAATGTATTGTAAACAATTGTGCAACATCCATACGTGTTTGTAGGCGCGCATAATCCCGTTTAATCGAACGCATGCACGTCAGGACAGGGTAAGCTTGCGTGCAGGACCGGTGCTATGTAACTCGCGCTGGAGCAAAGAGCTTTGCAAATGTTTATGAGTCGACAAATAGAATACTCCGGTTCAGTACGGAACTACTTATAAAACGACCTTATTAATAAATTCCATTTACGAAGTAGCGAAATTGATAATATATATTAGTAAAGAAAAAACTTACTACAAAGTTCCTTAAAAACAAATTATAATGAAAGTTTAAATTTTTACAGCAGATAATAGTCACCTTTATAACTGTTTTATAGAAAAGCTATAAAGTTTAAATTATCGCCTTTTTCTCCAATTTGAAAACAATTTTTTTGGAGTAAAGTTGGCAATATAATTGTAATTGAAACTTTTAATTTTGAGATGAAATTAAGCCTGGTCTTAAAATTAAACAAAAAAGTTTTATTTGTTTACTTATTAACTATACAGATTCTTAATTTCTTAATTGAATACGCAAATATTTATTTCCCAATATGAGTGAGATACATAAGTGTTTTCATATTTACTTAAAATAACTTCAATTATTGAAAATATACATTCGCGATATGTATATTTTCAGCACAATCTAAACAGCATTAAAATCTTTAATAAAAAAAATTAAATATTCATCACAGTTATTAAGATTAAATGACAAATATTGTATTAAAGTAATGAATTGGTTGGAATAAGAATTTAAATAATGTACTCGTATTATAGGGCAACCCTGTGATGGAGCTACTTAATCGGGCTAGTTAGCAGTACCACTCTACTCTGACATTTGTGTTTTCGTCACCATGGTAGTAAGCTTTTCTGACCGGTTTCGCACCATGAGTACGGATTGTCGTCAGTGAAGTGCCATAACAATTCTATTTATATTCTATTGTCAAGTACATTTACGAACTACTAAAAATATCCGAATAATCCGAATATTAATATGCATTATGAGTAATCCATGGTGAATGTGTAGAAGAAAACTGTGATCACTTAATTAGATGACCGAACATGAGAGTTCCGACAAAATATCAAAATTTAGATCTAAATTCATATATTTTATGACTAAAAATAATTTAACACTATTATTTAAAACTTAAATAGATTTAACTGTTTTGCGGTTTATAAATGCAAAATATATACTAGCTGTATCTAAAACCGTTAAATTTAAGGCGTTTCTTCAAGCGACCGAGAAGAGGAAAAGAAATCTTTTCAGATTACTTTTGTGTAGTGTGTTGACATTCTAAGCTTTTATTGTCCTCTAACTTCCAAAACATTTAAATACGCAAACAATACTCAGGAGAGAAGAAATATAAATAGAAAAGGGTAAAAATAATTTTATCCGTTGATTGACCCACATTTCAATAACGTACATCAGTTAATTGAAGAATAAATAGTATTAATAATATCGTCCAGAAATACATAAAGTGACGGAATAGATTTTGATAATAAGTAAAAAAATTCATAACAAGAACAGAATTAAAAACATAGGAATAAAATTCATCATTCAAAAAATATCCAATAGGAAGACCAAGATTTAGCAAGCGAAACCGAAACGGGGCTTATTTCGAAACAAGGCAAATCTCGTTCTACAAACGGGTAACCGGATCAACTAAGATGACACGCCATATTTTAAGTATCGAAGGAAAGTCGACACGGAGGCGACACCTGGAGGCGGAGACAGGTGTTTCCGCCACCCGCCCTCCTCCAACCACTACACCCCCTCTTTATTGATATTACGGTCTGCACATTAACCACTCTACGCGTTTTGTATTGGCTTTTACGGAAGGGCAACAACAATAAAACTGGGATAGTGAACCGTAAGCTAGTAGAAAAACATAACAGCTTCCAGTTTAACTAGTTTTATGATATCAGTTAGTGCAAAAGAAAATATATTTTCAATGATTCGAGTACATTGTATGCTTACTATGGATTACCGATGTCTACATATATTTGAGAATTTACAGTTAGATATTGTATTTTATGTTTATGAAAACAATAATATAGAAAAAAATATATATTTTAATATTTTATATTTAATCAACGTATATACAGATATATTGTCAATTTAATGCACATTTCTGCGTGTTTTAAAATAACGTTAATTTGTTAAATGTGATTAAATTTTAGGTTTGTTAATAATATTAAGCGACGACATTCTCGCATCATTCGTTACTTTGAATTTATTTGAAGTTTAGGATTTATTTGAAAGACATCAATGTACATGTGGTGACACCCACTTTTACTAGACTAGGTTTCATGTAATTTTTTAAAATTTCATGTTTTACTATTGGCTTCGTTATCTTTATAAACTTAAGATAAAATAACATACTTTATCTTTTATATAAAAATAATTATTACACAATATGGAAATGATATCACCATATTTAATTTTTGACGATTGTAAAAAAGAAAACATTTAAATTAATAGTCTAAAACGTGTCGTGTGTAGTGAAATAAAACTCCGTTGCTATAGTCTATTATAAAAATTAACTATGCTATAGAAATACATACAAATAAATGTTAACCGATTGGTTTTATTGAGTTAAGTTTTATCTTGATTGCAAGTCGATATTCAAAGCCAGCAAGCGTCGGGAGAATGAAGGCGGAGAAGGAGCGCCGTAAAGGTGTAGCGCCGCCTCAGGATCACTATAATGAGAGAGCTGCACCATTACGGATAAAAGCTTATATTTCCATAAAACGATGCGGTCAGCGTCGTCTGTAATTGTATCCGGTTTGCTTTCCCTGTGTGCGTTAGTGGTTCTGTCTAATATTGTCTCAACCAGGCAGACGGTCTTGTGACGTATGTACACGTAATTTTGTCCAATCGAAAATGAGTATGGAAATTAGGGTGTACGCAGTAGCTTTTCACGGGGACGAACAGTTAACAGTTTCGCAAATAGGATAAATGTTTGTTGTAAGACGCCGTCGTCTGACCGCGAATACGGAACAACTGCCCAACTTTGGTACACTTTAATTAGTATTTGCAACACTTATTAAGTCACGAGTTGGCACGAACTGAAGCCAAAAAGTGTCGTGTCTAAGTTAAATTAAATATTCAATTTTTGTTATTTGAAGTAATTGAGTATTTAATATATTTCCAAGATATGGTTTATTATGATACATCACAATGCAATACTCGAATGCTTAATTTTCCAAATCGATAACTGTAATATAGACAGAAAGTTGATAAAGTGTTATAATAACTTTTTATATTTTTCTTTAAATAAATCCTTCACAATCAAATGCAAGTTACCGAAATAATTTCATAAGAATAAATCAAGGCTGCTATACAGAGACGACTCGTTTATAATATCGCAAAGAATATCGTTTAAACTGTCTTGATATTAACGTAGATATGAAAGTTAAAAAGAAAATACGTTGCAAGTGTATTAAGTTTAGCACCGACTACAACCTATTCGGGATTTCCCTGTAAAGCCGTTCTCAATAGATGGCGTAGAGTAATAAGCTCAGCGATGGGCTATTACGGGGCTACGCGAGAAATTCGTTTCGTAGGCGCCTACGAGGTATTCGTAGCGCTACTTTTACGGAACGGCCACCAGATTTGAGCGTGCAGGATACAATCACAATCGATTAGGTATAGTACAAACTTGCCCGTCTGCAAATTAAAAGTAACAGTTGTTAGACGTTGTGCATCGCGTAACCTACAATTTTGGGCAAGTCGTTTACTATACATTTTTGTTGTTACATGTAATCCTGAGCTATTCTTAACTGCACTTCGTAACGCTATCGTCGTGAATTTAAATTTTTTAAATATCAGTAACTATTTTATGACGTATGTTTCTAGTCGTTCACTGACATTAAAATTCGTTAAATAATAATTGAGTTTTAGAAATATAGATAAATTAAAACAAATTCTATTTTTTAAATTTAAAAATACACGTTTTAAAAAATCTACCAGCTGCTAAGTTTATAAATGAAATATTAGTAGTAAAACTAGACAGAGCCTGAGACTAAATGTAAACTATCTACAATTGAGGCGATCTTAAAGAGGGAGAGAGGCTTTAAATAAACATGCTTTTCTTCTAGGGAATAAATGGTTGAGTGCTAATGGTATAATGTTATTTCAAGGTGTTGTTTAGAAACGAAGGTTTTCCTTTTTTTCATTCTTTGCATGTTTACGTAAAAGTAATAGTTTAGTTTTCGTGTATTTTTAGGATTGATTAACCACTTAACTTGAAATAGTAAATTTATAGTGGGACTCCTAATAGGTATTTCAAACGAATTCTCGTTTAAAAGTTGCAAAAGAATCAAGGGTTGGTTCCGTGTTCTTAAATATACACATCAAAAAAGTGTAAACAGCATACAAATTTCAATTTTACAATGTGTTTTCGCTTTAAATCCTTAGTATTTTCTTATTTATATTATTTCTTAATGCTTTTTTGATATTAAACAACATTTTTTTTATTTTATCCTAATCAACTACCCTTAAACTAAAATTAAATGGTTGTACAAAAATTGCATAAATTAATACAAAATGTGACCTCCTCTGTTATTGAGAATTTGCTGGCATCGATTATTCATAGAATCGATGAGACTGTTAATGTTATCCTGCGGCAATTGCTCCCAATGAAAATTTAATAAGTCCATCAGTTGTTGGGTTGTTGTCACTAGATTCAAGTCCTTTAAAACACGTCTGTGGAGCATGTCCTATGCATGCCCGATGGGGTTGAGGTGCAAGCCAAGGCAATACCAGGATGTTTTCCCTCGCCAAGTACTCCCGTGTGTGCAAAACTGTATGCGTACGCGCATTGTCGTGCATCAATATGAAATAGAAGCCAAGCGTTTGTGCGAATGGACGGACATAAGGTCTTAGAACATCCTCAACGTAATTTACAGCGTTCATGTTACCATTTACAAAAGTGAGTTTAATTCGTCTGTTCTTCATAATTCCCGCCCATACCATAACTGTTGAGCCGTTGTATGGATGCACTTCCTGAACGCACCTCAGTCTTTCTGTTCTCTCTTCTTGTTAACATCGGCAGGCGTGTTGCAGTCAGTTGTTTGTATCGATCTTGCCGTGTGATTGTACACCTTCCTCGACCTGGGTGCTGCTCAGCAGGATCTCCTGTGTTAGTGCAACGCTGATGAAGACGGTAAATAACGCTTTTGTTGACACCAAAATACCAAGATATGTACCTGTGATTGACTTCTTCCCTCTTGCAACATCCCTACAACTCTTTGCATTACATCTGCTTTCAAATGACATTGATCCATGACGTAAAAAATTTTTCAAAATCCAAATTTGTTGAAATATTTTTTAAAATGATTGTTTAAACTATAAAATTGATACAGAATACTAAATTTTAATAAGCGAAGAAAACGCTATAAAATTCGAACAAATGCATTCGCAATTAAATTCATGAACAAAAAAAAAACAAATGATACTCCAGTATGTTCTCTAGATCAAAGTTTATATAGGTATTACCTACTTGGTAAGAAATGATATAATCATTGATTAATAATTTGAAATGGTATGTGTCGCTTCGCTTAGACTTTTTTGATATATGTACCTTAATATATCATGACACGTGTCCGCAAGTCCGAAGAGATTTTTTTAAATAGTTTCATGTATTAACATTCGCATATCTGGGTTATTACGTAAATGATTATGTATGTAAAATAATTGTGAGAGATACAGCTTATTAATGTAATTTTTATTTGCGTTTCTGTCTACTTTTATGTTAATTTTGGTCGTGTCTGTTTTGGTTGATTAGATGCTTCAATCGAATGCAAATCAGTCCATCCTTTGGTCTGTAATGACGCGGAAAATGTGGCTTGCACGCAGTCCAACTATTTCTATTAATCAAAATCAAACATCATACAGTGTCGGAGCTGATCAACGTAACGCATATTACAATGTTTCCTAAATGTAGTTCCGCTTTGATCGAACGATGAGCCTTATCTTGTGTCCTATATATATTTGGAGAGTAACCAACAAATATTAATGCATGACAAAAGCTTTTCTGTCCTATTTTTTTAAATTTGTCATATTTTAATTTGACAATTAATAAATAATAATTATATTATTCATTTAAATGTCTCAGGTTTCAATCTTCAAGATATAGAATTGTAAATACGTTTTATGAGGTTACAGTAACATAAACATTTCAAATTGTATCGTAAAATACATTTACACGAGCAAATAAAATTAGTGCAATAAATGATGTTGGCGGCTTGTCAGCTTAAAATGAGGCTGGAATTGCTATCATGTCGCTGAATTTAATGAAATAAGGTTCGCTTACATTTTACGACGCGCCAAGAGAAAGCCACGGCGTTAATCTCTCTGGTAAAATCAATTGCTAAAAATTACATTTTCCTTCATAACAGTTATTTGATTCAAAACTCTACAAAGATGGGGTTACGTTAAGATTTTGCGTGTTTTCATAACGCGGAAGGGGAATCATATCAAAGTAAATTATTTCCTAGTTCAACGTTATTTTCGAAAGTGCACATATCTCCTCTATTACTATGTATAGGTAATACACTTTATACAGTTCTCGGAAGGTTCATTTTACAACGGCCGCGCTGAGAACAGTGTTTTTATTGAGAAATTTATAGAGCAGCGTTTAAGAGCGTTAAAGCGCGGGCCGCCGCCGGTGCTGCCGCCGCGTCGCTCTGAAGACATCTCGCTGTCCCTTTATTGCTTGCTTGAAATTAATGTCTCGACCTCACAGGGTAGGATTTTCTACTTTGTGGGAACGTTTATCGGATTTTATTACGTAAATATTTTATAAGCGAATGAACAGGTAGGCTCTCTGGGAATATGATAGTCACTTAACAAACAGCTGCTACTTGCAGGGTTGGCGTTTTTAAAGGGAATTATACTATGATGTTATGTATTTTTCAGTGAAAGAATAAAAATACAATTGCTACTTGTTCCACTATATTAATGTTGGTATTTTTTATTACACATCTTTGTTCTTTAGGTTATGTAATAATACATTGTTAGTAATAACCTGTTTAATTATAATAATTTCGCATAAACAATATTAAGGATCTCTCAGAGAATTTTCCATCGATGTATGGATATAGATATATGAGTTTACTTATATTGGCAAATTTAGAGGTTTCTTTTGTAAATATATTTATGGTTTATCAACGTACCCATCTAGTGGAGTGGTAAACATTAACAGGCAGGCGGCGTTTGTTAACATTTCGCCCGGTTTGCCACTTCGGGTAGTGCACAGAGCGGAGCGTGGCAGTGAACAGACGGGACAGGCGCGTGTAATTTTCAGATTAGTTTGTTCAGTAAGCGAGCCGCTGTACCGGCGCAAATATTTCTTTCATTTCGAAGTGAATATTATTAGGTAACTTAAACATTTTATTAATCAATTCTCCAAAAATAATGTTGTTATAAATTATGCCGCGATAAAAGATAACTATAATAGTAATAAAAATATTAACATTACCATATAATACATGTTATTATTCAACAACACGATGACTATTCAATTAAACAAACTGTGTAGTAATGAACAATAATAATAATAGTCGCCTTTCCTTAACAATATGAGCATTCATTTTAAATCTTAACTCATTTATGCTATTCCACCCTGAAGAACGTTTTTTTAAGTATTCTATCAAATAAAAAGGAAAAATTAAAACAGCAAAAGTTCCAATAGAAATTAACAGATTTTGAAGTTACCTTTCTCAGTATCCCATTTTAATTTCGATAAGTTGAATATTCTCTTTTATTTTTTTAGACCAACTTCAAGTTGTTCTTCAAAACAAAAAACGATTATTAGCTATTAAAAATTATGTGTAGTCAAATATAAAAAACGGAACAAAATAAGGTTTTGAATTCTATCAATATAATTTTTTTGGGCGAAAATATCTTGTTGGTAATACGTTCAGAGAGAAAAAGGTGACAGTCGCTTATTTACGCACAGAATAAATAAATTGCGTATTATTATACTGTTCATTGTAAGGTCTCGATGGTGTCTATAAATCACTTTTGTTGTGCCGTCGAATCGTCTCAAATAGAAGCAGGTCTCGTGACCAAATTGGGTCGGTATCCACTGTAAAAATGATTAGTTTTAAATATATACTTGAAATTTATGTCTGAAAAGGGGCTAGAAATATGCAAATTATTTTTGGTAAAATCAGAACTCTTTAATTGATGATTAATCGTTTATATTTAATATACTGTAATTAAATAGAAGACATGTTTACTGTAACCCCCGACCGTCCCACAACTCTTACCCATTGTAGGACGTACCGACTAGGTGGGGACCAAACTATTAAATATTATGATTATTCTCTGGACTGACTAGAGAATTGAAACTATCATTAATGAGTTTAATTATTTAAGTGTTCTGATGTTGATATTTCATGTTTAGTCATGATTAATGTTAATTATGCAAATTACTTAAATAAAAATAATAAAATTAAAAATAGTCATTAGGAATTTGTAAGTATGAATTAATAATTGAAGTATCTGTCACATAGAATGCTTCACATGCTTAAATT
>DWQX01000569.1:0-40086 GCA_018245475.1 Pharmacophagus antenor
TAGAGCACTAACTTTTGGAGTTTTATTCAATATTGTAATTTTTTTAAGGTGGTCTCAAACTTTTGGCCGGCAGTGTAGGCCCGTGTTATACAATATTTATGGTGAAATTTTAATTTATATAATGTACATATATTTGCAATAAATTAACCAATTATATTTATAATAATGGCCTATGTTGATCGAATTACTTGAATTCACAAAGCGGTCAAGGATGCCAACGGATAATGTTAAAGTTTACCGCGCCGATAAAAATGGGCAAGCGATACAGCAGATGAGCCTTTCGACAATATATTTAAGTGGTCTAAATGGTTATATACTTTTTGAAAGGCATGCGGTGATATCATCAGCGGGTCGTGAGATTTCGTCATCGCTCACTAGCAAATTGTGGCTCTTCTCTTTTATAATGTTATTTTAGTACCAATATTTTTGAATAACTATTATGCATTACATAGTTATTTATTCAAAATGTGGTGAATTTGGAAGCCAAAATATAACATTACAGTGGTATTTTAAGGAGAAATGTGAATAGTTGAATATAAGATACATTTTTAAATGTTTTTAAATTGTTTTGAGAATTCCTCATAATAAAAAATATTTCTATTACAATAATATTAAATTATCTAATAACTACACAATTAGTATATATTTTTCTAATTAATATTTTCAATAATACAGAAATATTATTTTTTAATTTTTTTCCTTTATTTGTTATTCCTTTTAATGTTAGTTATATTAATCTATTACTAATGTTCATACAATAGCTTTTTAAGTTTTAGGTAGTTGCCTCGAATAAGAAATAATCGATAGTTAATGTTCATTCGATACTATCTATATAAAACAGTACTAGTGGGTTTGTTGTAAGCTTGACGAGCAGGAGGTGGAGGGAACACAAGCTTAAAAGGTTGTTGAAATCTGAAGGCGAACCATAATTACTCAATCAACTTTAGTGTAGAAGACTTTAGTTGCACTATTTGGAATTTTATAACCTTTGTTCTGATTGTTTCACTTTTGTCAACTGTTTAGTAATCTCATTAAGAAAAATTTCAATATAATATTTATGGTTTCTATAATTTCTGATTGTAAGAGTGTTGCGCTCAAAAGATCCAATGCAAATTAATCAATTAAATTCATTGACCATCGGAATACCGACTATTGATTGGGAGGGATGTTATAAACATTTTTCAACCACTATTTAGAGATTTGTTGTTTAGGGCATGCTATTAATTTATTAATAATAGAGAAAAAACTTGCTCAAATTAACTAATTTTCTAAAAATTGTTGTATAATACATCTTTATTTTGTTTGAAAAATATTCCGAATTTATATTCTAAACAGGGAAAAAAGTTAAATTTTGATCATAACAAATCCACAGTTCCGACTTAGAGTAAATTTTTACAATTGTTTAAGATAAAACAGTTACGTCCTACAATATTAATATAACTCGCGGTCGAAAAACCTCATCCTGGTGTTACCCGGGGTGTAAGGAACGTTCGTAAATGATGAAATAAAGATCGCTAGCGGTTTCAACCCTTCTGAAGGGGTTTTAGGTATTTTAATTGTTTTATTAAAGCCTTATTAATATCTTCTTCTGATCACTTTATTTTGTTTAATTATTTACAATATGTGTGCGAAATACTACTTAGTTATTTTGAAATACACCTTTGTTTCTATGAAATTATACGTTCCCGTGCTCAACCATTGGTGTTATTAGAGATTTACCGTCATTTGTGATTTTCAAATGCCATATTTTTGTATATAAAGAAAAAGATTTTCGCGTTTATGTAATAAATTATTTTTATTAAAATGTCATCTGTTGAATAAACATATAATTGTTATTTAATCTACGCAATGGAATAACTTATCAGTTAAGCCTTAAATAAATGATACAAAGTGAAATAGCGCGGGAAAGCGAAGGTGTGTAACGTTCAAATAATAATATACATCATCCCGACAATAAACAATGATACGATGTATGTATTTGTACAATATAAATAATGATAACGGATAATTCAATGAATACTTTTCTGTCTAATTTACTTGTAAAAAAAAACAAAATAGGCGTGCAATCGGCAATCGATTTTCCGTTCAGCGATCTCCTGCGGTGTACAGCCGATCACGTAATGTGATGGAAATTTACATCCGAATAACTGTTGCCCATGTCAGCGACCTCTGTGTCGCCTTTACTTTGACGCGTGACTAGACACTGCTTTTAACTTTTTACGCTAATTTGTTCCATAACCTTGAACAATTTTACTATGAATTTCAAACCTATATATCACAAATAAAAGTAGTCCCATATTTTACGGGTTATTCACTGATAGAAATTTGAAAGCTTGATATGCATTATAGTGAATTCATTATCTTTACTTAGAAATCTCCTTTGCAGATATATTTAAATATATCATTGTTTTAAACCGAATGATATAAAGTAAAAAAACAGTTGTTAAATATTTTATTTTATTATATGATAATTGTAAAGTAGTTTGTTAATTTTGAGCTTTCATCTAATGGTATTTCGTAAAGAGCATTAATAATGAAATATTTTTGTATTCACAGTAAGATGCTACGTAAAATAGCTATTCTATCTAGGTTTCATTCGTTTCGTGGGATACACTTCATACTATCCGATTTCCTTCTCACAGTCGGCTTGAATATTTATGAGGCGGACTTTTGCTACTTTACAAGCAAAATATCTGTTCGGCTTGTTCTGTCGCGGCTGCGAGTCGGCCATTAAACTTGGACGAAAGGAAA
Source organism: Pharmacophagus antenor (assembly GCA_018245475.1). Classification (NCBI taxonomy): domain Eukaryota; kingdom Metazoa; phylum Arthropoda; class Insecta; order Lepidoptera; family Papilionidae; genus Pharmacophagus; species Pharmacophagus antenor. The sequence goes on from DWQX01000569.1 coordinate 2,752, forward strand.
ATTATTTTGAAGTGCGGGGGAATTTACTAAACGTATTTTTATTTCAAAGTTACATTAACTTTGTTTTATTTTTTACGTTTGTCTTGAAATTAACTTGTGAATTATTGTTCTTATTTAAATGATTCGTACAAATATTTTTATCCAGCTTACGATTAAAAGTTATACATGTATAATTTTTCATTAAATCTTTCATTAAATCTGTATCTTTTAATACTGTTTTACGTATTGCTTTCTGTTTTATGTAATTATAAATATAATTAAAAATTACATACTTCAGAGTGCAGATATTATGTAAAAAAATTCGTGTACAGCTATGGTTATATTATTAAAAAAAATTGTAGACTACATAAAGTTAATAACCTACAATCAGGTTTGAATTGTGTACATAGAAGGTTTCCCTCACGTTCGAAAAGCTATTAAAGCTCGCGTGCTTGTCTGAGGGGTTGAGTGATATTTTGAGGTGGACTGTAATTACTTTATCAATTTAGTTGCAACTTGCAGGGCTTCGTTTATGTTATTTGCTCGCTGTATTACTGGCGGTGCCTATGAGTTCCCTTTTTATTAATCTGTGGCAAGACAGATGGTTGTATAGACGTACCCCGGTTACCAACGTGAAAACGTGAGCGATCATTGAAGTACATATTTTCTCATATCTATTTTAAAAGGCTAACACACGACTTAAATTGATACATGATGTTAATTGTCAATGTAGTCATAGATGGTTAAGCGTGCTCGTCCAGAATACTTTGGCTCCCATATATATGACTACTGGAACAAATCAATGCTGTTATTGTCATTGAGGGTGATAGCTAGCCAGGCGTACTCCAAGTATGCAAGCAATAAACCACAGCGCCATGAAGGTAGCCGAACACATAGAACACACTCGTAATCCTGAATTTGTGCCGTGCAATGAGTTATTTAATTTTATACATAACGAAACCAGGTTTGATTACTATATAAAAGAATAAAGGTAAAATTTTGCAATGTTCTTTTTTATCAAAAGGAAGCGTGTTTAACTTTCTTTAAGTAAAGAGTTTATTTAACAAATTTTTCCTTACCCAAAATATGAAAAGGAAGTCGCTGAAATATAAAAGGGAGTTGTTACATGTTTCATTAAATATTTGAAAGAATTTTCTTCTTTGAATCAGAGAAACCAATTTTATTAAATAGTGAAATACAATATTTTACATCTCTATTCATTTGAGCGCTTTAAAGGATTTAAATACTCTTTCGGTTCAAAATTGTTACATTTTTATTGCTTCGCTAGGTGTTATGATTAGTTTATTTAATACTGAAATTTTTTCTCTCCAGTATATTTATTAATTTTCCAGGAACTTTCTAAATTGCAGTCTCCAAATTTCGTGTTTCCACGACAAGCGGTTGAAGCTGCTTGTTTATATATAGGTCAGACAGTGAATCAATCAGGACTTCTATTAGTATAGATTCTATAAGTACTTACCTTGTTACGTGTTACCATCAAGCGCTTTCAATATTCCAATAAAAAAGTAAATTGTATTCAAATTGCTGCAATGTGCCTGTTATCCAAATTTTTTGTGTTAATTTTAGATTGTAAAATATTACTGACTAGTTTTAAATTTGCATGTATTAATTTATTAGAGGAAGAGGCTTAGTTAATATTATAAGAAAGCTTATGTTATAATTTAAGTCCCCATTTGTCACGAGATAAAGGCTGGACTGTTTTACTTATTAAATTAAACGTATGATAGCTGAAAATTAGAAAAAACGTAGATGTTTTTAATTTTCAGTAATCGACTCGCAGTTGACTCTAATTGACACATGATGTTAAACGAGTATGAGGTCATAGATGGTGTAGTGTGCCAACCAATTATACTTAAGCTCTCATATATGACAATTGAAATAAAGTTTTTAGGGCGGCTTAATTTTAGATCAATTTTAAAATTTAATTCTATACCAAGCCCTTCATAAATAAAATTTCCATAACAATTAAATACAGAAATCAATGTAATTATTTTTAACCTATGTTTAAAACTAATTGTTATGCGTTTGTCTGAAATGTAGGGCGTGTAGGCTAGAATACAATTTTTTATTTTAAAAGTCAACGTTTGACAGCAAGCCTTTGCTCCACGCTTTTATTCGCCTACGTGCTAGGTTAGCGTAACTCTACTTCCTGTGCCAGTTTTGTTATTTCTTTAATATATTATTGCGTAGATTCAATTGTAAAATATAGTTGTAACATTTATAAATATTTATATAAATACTAGCTGACACCCACCCGCTTCACTGACTGCAGTATTTTTTTATTTAATATTAAGTTTAATCCCATTTCAGCGTGTGTACCGATTTTCGCGTCTATTGACAAGTAGAATACAAAATTCATTTAAATTTGATCTCTGCCTTTCTATATAGGTAGTATATAGATAGTAGATAGGAGTGGAATTTCAAAAATGTCTTTCTTAATAGATACCTACAAATCATAGAGAATACAGCCTTCACATTTTATATCTCTAAGACCTGCGGTTTAAGGTGTGCGTTAATATAAGTTCAGTCTGAGTCAATAAGGACTTTGTATTTTATATATATACATGTACTTGGATTAAATGACATAGATATATTATTGAAATTAAAGAACCTTGAACCCTTAGACAATTGGATATTGGTCGGTAATAAAACAAGTTAAGGTATGTATCGTTGGTCAACAACATGAAGAATACAAAGGTACATAAAATTTTTTGCGTTTCAAAATTGGCCAGACTATACGGCAGAAGTTTAAATGGGCTCATGAACGAAGTTTACTGTCTCAACTTTGTACAAAACTTTGCTACGGACAATTTTAACTTTTATTTAATACGCGAAACATTCTAAGTGTTATTAAAACATCATTACTAATTTCGGTTCTTCAATATAGTTATATAGGTATATTACGGAAAACTTCAAAGATGCAGTAGATCTAATTAACCACCAGCTCTGGTATTATGACTAAATAATTCTAGTCGGAATGTTATCTCTGTGTTAAAAGAAATTACTGTAATAATGATACGTGTCAACCGAAGCGATATTCTCCTCTCATGGTACATTTTATGCCAATACATAATACCGCAAAATTTGATGACTTCGTATTAAATTCATTAAAACAGAAGTCATGTTTAAATATCGTCATCTTCTAGAAATAATAAATATCTCATTTAAGACTACTTTTTGCTCGTTAAAATTTTGTCCTTTAGCATTTATAAAGCTTTTTGATTTCGTTGCGGTTAGACCATGGTTTGGGTTGTTTTTTAATTGCTTTCCAATTGTTGCTATCATTAAATTTGTCAAACTGAGACGTAAAAATTATTTATACGTACATATTGTACTTCATATTGTAAGTCAACATAAAAGTTAATATAAAATCGTCGTCTAATGTTTAGCAAATAAATTTGAAACAAGTTTAAATCTTAGTCATCGCATGTAATAAAATATGATGGAATAACGGAGCTATTTTACAATGATAATCATTAACAGAAATGCTTCAGTACCTTTTATCGATTAGATACAAGCGTGCCGTCGTCTAATCCTATAAGGATGTATGGATTTTTTGTATTCTTATTCGAACTCAAGTGTAACGTCTGTCGGCAATGCCTGCACAAGTAAACATTTGGCGCGCGCTCCACTTTAATTAACGAACTGTTGGAAAGCTAAGTTTGCACAAACACGAAGTTAAATGTTACACAATATTTTACTCCGCTAATTATGCAGCTCCTACACCTTATATCCATATATTTATAGTGTAGACGCTCATTATAATATACGTTCGCTCTGTACTTGTGCTGGACGATGAGCTTTAATAGTGTACTAACATAGCATAATGTAGTTATTATTATGATATATATAATGTTAACGCTTTTTTGCACATATTTATAATTATTTGTTGGTTAACCTTTTCCATCTCACTTTATGATTAATATTACTAGAGTATTTGAAAATGTACGAAGGCATTTTTGCAAACAATATATTTAAGTGTTAATGTGCTTTATACGCGAATGTCAGCCTACTAAATTTATTATCAATAACAATTACATCAAATCGAGAAAGGCGAGATGTGAAAATGAAAATAATATACTTACTCTTTAATATACGCGTAACAATATAGTAAGGGTGACACATACACACTAAAACAAATCAGGATTCCGTTTTTGTTGTTTGTAATATTGTGTCTACTCCATAGATCTAACTCGTAGTAAAAAATATTACTACTACATTTTTTATTTTAATTAATTATTTTTAAGAACCTAATGGTTTAGCAGAAGACCGCTCAATTACCTTCGGCAATTCTGAATGCATTTGAGCGTACTCAACCTGACGAAAAACATTAAATTGTTCCGAAGTTATTGCTTTGGTAATGAAAGGGACTCCACTATTACAAGAAATTGACGTTACCGTAGTTAAGTTAACATAGACTAGTTAATTAGAACTACTTTTACAATTGGTCAATAGTTAGAACATTTTTCATTCAATGAGTAATATTTAACAACACGAGAGTTGTAGTAATTTTATGAAGCGTGTTCGGAATTCTGATTACGTTAATTCATGAGCTAACGTTACATCTTTTGACTAACATATCCTAATTTTTACCTATAAACTCATCAACGTATGTTACGTAAATTAATACAGTTAATTTATAGTAAAATCAGGTCTAAGACGGTTTAATAATTTGATCAGACGTAGCTGCGTCCTCGCCAATATTAATCGGCAATACAATTCCTCCCTTAAATAGCAATTTCTCACCTTTTCCCATTGCACGGCAGCACTGAAGATAGCGCCTTATCTGCCGTTTCTTCTTTTCCTAATCTTTCAGCACGCATTCAATGTGGAAGTGCATTTAGAGCGGCCAATTCGTGTTAGCACCACGCCACCGATCGGTGATTAAGGTACCTCTTCGCTTCGCCGTAGATGACTAACAATGTCAAAGTAACTAATATAACGGCGTACGCATTTTATTAATCACTAAATTCTATTTACTTCTCGAGACTAATTCGCAGTCAACCCTACCGTTTCGGGTACATTTATACTAAACGCGCTAATATTTATTAGCTTACCCGCGTCATAAATTTTAGTTTTGGATATATTATGAATCGTAAATGGCTTTAGGTATGAAGCTTGGTAATCTTTATTTAGTACGTAAGGTAGTGTTACATTCGTTTAGACAAAAATAACTTGGCATAATTTAGTACTTTACTTCATGCTTATTATAATCGGAAAATGATTCTAGAAGTGGGTGTAAAACTTAGTAGGGAAAAGTGAAGAACACCTACAATAGGATTATATTGATTTTAGAATATTGAGTAGGCAAATTATTTGCACCCTACTGGATTCAATTAAAATCATTATAATTAATTGTATTATAATAAGTTTTAAGCCTGTTTAGACTCCATTGCTATTGTACCTATAAAGCTATAACAATGCCGATAAGGTATTACATAACTATCTTGACGTAAATTATTGTCTGTAGTGTTGTTAGCGAAGTTGTCCAGTGTTATTTATTGGATCACACACTCTTGAGGATTCCGAAGAGCACGGATCCACGTGCTGAGATTGTTTGAAAGATTAAGTTCATCTTTCACTGGTAAATAATATGTTCTTATGTAAATCTCTTTATGACATCGCGTAATATCAATAGCTTGTAATCATCAAATTATTTCATGGGATTTTTCGTAAATTCCGATATTTTGCAGTCTGTTTATTGGTAGTACATATAAAATTAATAAATGATGATAATACTTCAATGTTTATTCTACAAATTCCAAAAATAATTTTCTAATATCCAATCTAGAAGAGCAGAGATTATTTAAAACTTGTAGCGATATGAGCAGTTACGAAGTAAGTGAAATTACAGCTCTTTTATAATTACATTTATAAACATTTTATTGAAATTATTTTAACTTTAGATTTCAAACAACTCATAATGTTATTTTTTGGTTAATACAGAATAAGGGGAGAAATTTTTTATTCTCCTTTCATCACCTATCAGTGCATAACTGTATTGTGTAACTACAATTAATCCACTGCCATATCACTTCAACTAACGGACTTACTTTATGTCGACAACTATCTTGACGTTAGGATTAAAATTATATCCTTCTTTTTATTGGTGGTTAAAATTATCTTTATGTAAGTATCTCCATATTCATTTAAGTTTAGGGCAACTTGCCTACGAAATACTTCACTTTGTTTAGTTAAACAATTAAATTATGAACATTTCTTTATTATTTTTGCGTATTACATACATATAAAGTTTTATACAATATAAAATCAATAGCATATTTATGACAAATACAGTTCGAACAGTAAAATTGTATCTGTCCGAAAAAATATCAAATAACAAAAATAAAACTGACAGATTTGAGTGTATACTTTGTGGTTCACGTGTTTATACACTGATGTAGTGCTTACCACTTGGTAGGTAACATTACCTTCCTTTATTACTCTTTGAAAGTTTTAAGGTTCTGTGTGTACTAAGTTTTTATTACGTAAATTCGAGTCGTTAAATATTCCATTAGCCTTAATTACTTCGTACAAAATACTTTAAGCATAATATATTTATTACGCGCTGTGGCCGTCTACCAGGAAACGTTTCGAGTTAATGATTTCTTTTAAAATGGTTGTTATTTTAAGTGATCTTCAATGTAGAAACCCTGAAACGACTTAGTCGCTAACATTTGAATATTTAGAAATCATTGTTCGTTATCGTTATTCATAGTTCAGAGGTCTGCCGTTCATGTATCATACGGAATAGTAAAATTGACAACAGTTGCTCCAGTGGATATGGTGATTTAAAAAAAATGTTTATGTTTTAATTTTTTTTTATAGTTATGGGCTAACGACTATGATTTCACCTGATGGTAACAATGAGACCCTTGATAATAAAGCGTGTTCGCCTACTTATTTCTAGTTCCCGTTAAGGTTGGTACCTAGCCCGGCGGGTTTGTAAAACTATACTAACATCTAGGCTTCACTACTCTTGTGGCCTGGAAATCGAACTCGGGACCTCCACGTGACAAGAAATGCGGGTAAACCACTGTGCCACGGTAGAGAAAAAAGATAGCTCGCGAATCACCGGATTCGCGAGCCAGTTTCGATGAAGCTGTAATAGTCGTCAATAAGACTAACAGCGCAAACTTCACCGAATCCAGCAGCGGAGAGAAAAAAAATGTTATATGTATTAAAACAGTATTAACTACAATGCATTTCATAATTAGATGCATCCACAATATTATTTTATCTGAATAGGTTTCTCTCATAACGATGACGACTCTGTACGGACAAAAGGACTTGTCATTCTTTTTTACATTTTGATTATATTCTTTATAAAGCGAACAAAAGGTGGGCTCTTGATCAATATGGGATGGGAACTAGTGGTGTTTTATGCGAGCATTGCGAGTCTGGATCGGGAGACTGATAAAGGTGGAATTTTATTATCTTTTGTAGACAACGCTGTTTTATATTTTGCTTTGTGATATTTTCTGAATTCCGTATTCCTATCTTACTAAAATCTGTTCGCTTCTGTGTATAGTTAAGGAAGTATACATAATGTAAAAAAAAAATTACGTACCATTTATTTTTTATTAATTTATGGAAATTGTCAAGACAAACCTGTAGATCAAAAAATTGACCATTGATGCAGTTAATGTAAAAAAATAATAAAGATAGATAAGAATCAATCAAGATTATAAAACTTCCCTTATTTAAGATGTCCTTAGTGAATAGGAAAAGTCATACTAACATTACGAACCAAAAAATAAAGTTACATAAAATTGTACCGGGTTATAATAAGTGTGTAACAAAACTGGTAAGCAACTTTATATTTATTATGATAGTCAATTAGCAATGATTAATGCAAGTAAACATGCTATTTTTCACCAGTTATAATATTTTATAACCGGAATGATGGTTAAGAAATTTGATTTTTTACATATACATATATATATATAATGCAAACACACACATAGTTTTACAGTCGGAAACCCCATTTTAATATCTATAAGGTGTCCTCTCTCTATTTTTTTTTTAATCATTCGTGTTTGATTTTCGTTGATTGTGATTGTTCGGTATGTACTTAATTTTCACGAGCAGACTTTCATGTTCACAATAATTTATATTTAGACTTATGTAATAACATGCGACCGCTAAATTATAGTACCACATGAAGCCTTCGAAACGCTTCGTTGTGTAAGCGTATTTAGTCGTCATCACTATGCTTTCCGAGATAAGTCAATTCGATGCAAAGCTTCGTAATGCAAACTGTTTTAATTTTCTGTATACAATTATAATTTATAATAATTTGTCTACAATTGGGTTATGATTACAAAATACTTTGAAAAGTATTGTAACTACTTTATACCTAAATTTACATAATTAATTATGTTACACTGTTATCCATAAGATCCCATATCGTGTATTACATTAACTATTGTAATTTTAGTTTGCGGATGTGGATTCCGCGAGCCCAATGAAGCTGCCGTCAAAAAGAGCGTTTCAACAGTTATTTCATTCGAATAGATATATTGTGATAATATTTAGTGCATATTATATCTTCGTATAAAACGTGGCTAAGAACTGTTAGGTGTTTAGCTTGAAATATCTCCTAATCATTACGGTTTACAGTTATTAAAAGTGAATCATTAAACATGTTCTTTACATTGTGAAATTACAAAGAAACTATTTTAACTATCATGATTAAGTGGATAAATTGTTTTCGTTCCAAGTAATTCCCTTGTTAAGTCTTTATATTAAAACCATCTTCCGCTTAATTTACGTTTTTATTATTTTCAGGTCTGTGTAAAAGCTACCGCAAAAGAAAAAAGTAATGATTTTTCACACGACTCTTAATGGTATGTATTGTATCGGTGAGAAACAGGTGTACATAAGTAATTTACTGTGAACGCGTACATTCGCTGTTTTTACACAAACAACAATAAAAAGGCTCCGTCAGACGCAGTTGCGCAATATCAGGGACGTTACGGATACGTTAAACTGTTACTAAATTAATTTTTGTAGTAACATATGACTGTTAGTTATTCAATTTTCAGTAATAACATAAAACGTATAAATACATTGACTTCTACGCTTTGGAACATTGTAAAATTTAGTAAAAAGTAATAATAAGTAAGACACTAAAACTCAAAATTAAATCTAGAAATTATTTGTCTGGTGATTACGAGTAATTTCCATTACTTTTATTCTATATTTAAGTAAAAATTAAACATGGGATATATGAACATTAATATTTTTCTAACATTTAAATTTCGTAGTATGTAGACATGAATGTAAACACGAAAATTTATGATTTTACGTGCACAATATATAAAATACTTAAGAGTAATGTTTTCATTTACCACTGGAATCAATAAACGTTCTCCATATTGTTGAATACTTTGTTTTTTTTTTGCTCTGCACCATCCCAATTTAAGATCCGTGCAAACAATAAAACTTGTCATTCTTTTACACATTTCTATGTTATTCTTTATTCAGCGAACAAAGGGCGCTTCTTGATCAATGTTGAATGGGTCGGAAGGTGCTTTATGCATCTATAGGAGACAAGGGATGTAGGGAGATTGATTGGGGGGGGTATTTTCTTATCTTTTGTCGGAAATTCAACGCCGTTTTATACTATTATTAAAGTCGACCATTTACCGGCTCCAGCCGATAGAAAAGGTATTTTTTATTTAATAAAGCGCAATCGCTCTATTTAACATTATATAATCTGTTGCTGATACATAAAGGCATCGCTATTTTTTCATCGATTTTGCTTTAAAAGATTATTTTTAGAAGATTATTTTACATTATGCTTAGGATTGCGCATTTTGTAATTTATTTTAATTGGCTTGGTACAATAGTTTATAACGGAACGGTGATCTGGATTGGTGACATCGCAACGCCTATATCTGTCACTATGTTTTTGTGGATTATATTTTTGCATTTAGACTGCGTCCGTACGGTATTTGTTTACTGCTTGCTTTGTAACGCCAACCTCCCGGGTTCTATTCCTGGCCCATAGGAGTGGTGTCGTGAAGTTTGGATGGTGGTATGGTTTTTTGAACTCGACTAGCCAGCTACCACTCTCAATACCATTCTGCCACTATAACAGCCATGCTGTCTTTCGACAGCCATACATGTGAGAGCCAGAAGAGTTCTGGACGAACACGCTTCATCATCTATGGCATCGTTGTGAAAACGAGGGCGCGTTGTTAACCAATAACTGATAAATTAGTAAAATCATGTTTTTCGTCACTTACCGATTAAGAAATTATCTATTCGACTGGTCTTGAAAGAAGGTAGTAATCCTTAACCAATGTTTTCATTAACATTATATCCACACGGATGCGTAGGTAATTTATGTAACATCTCTTGATGATAGAACTATTATTGTTGTTTACGACTCATGTCATTCCTAATTTGATTAGCATACAGCTGCATACGCGTTTCGCATAGTTAATCGATTTCATGATATAGCACGATGGTGGCGATTGCTTCGAATTCTGTAGGTATGTACATTAAGCTGACAGATCGCGTCACAGATTCCCTTTGAGCCAACCATTACGCTTTGACATATCTCCCATTCCGTGCGCAAAAGAATTTTTAATTACCCCAGTTGTAAACAACTGAATTTGATGAGAATTTTTATTCATGTTTTACAATGTAATTAATAAGTGTGAGAATCTATGACTTAAATAAAGAAAAAACGTCGATTACGTTAACTATTAGATACGAAACTATTTACGTTTTTCACGTATAATTTTTTATACTATATTCTTTATCGTACACGCAACTGAACATTTTACATGCACATATATAAAAGGAGAAACGTACGTAGACGACCTTAACCTTAAAATATTTTTTTTAAGGACACTCGAACATCACAAAAAAATGAAGCAGAGCAGATAAGCGCATTTTATACATAGGGTAAAAGTACACTCTAATGAATCGGATACCAAAATTCCCACATAAAATTCGTACCTACAAATATCCGCAGTATTACACACAATCCTTCAAAATTAGATCTAAGGAGTCCATGTAATAAATGCTAACAAATAATGAGTAAAAAAAACAACTTAAATTACCACGGCAATAGTTAAAGAGTTCAAATATTATTTTATTACAATTTAAAAGATATAATCTGTATGCTTTTGAATGATTATTCCTGGTATTCAACTTTAGAGAAGTATTTTATACTTGATTATATTGTGACTCGACTGTGGTTCTCGACTAACCTCAAGTGTTCACGCCTTTCACAATCAAAAGAAGCAATGTTTTTACATTAAATTCAATGTTCATGATTAGAATATAATAATTAAATAAGGCAATATTTTGTAATAAAAATAGTAAACGAATAGAGCGACGTAGTCAGCAAGCGTATAAGGTCTCAATTTAAGAATAAAAAAAGGAATGTTCACGCATGTACTACGACGGAGTCAAGCTGTGTTCCATAAAAAGATAAACTGCTTCGTACGACTGGTTGTGCGGATAGATGACGGTTTCCGCTCTAGTTTTTTTAGAGGTCGCCAGCCGGGCAAATGTGGAGTAGGCTTTGAATACTTGACTTGCTTAATAGGTTTCACTTTTATTTTTAACCTCCGATCCAAAAAGAGGGTTATAAGTTCAACCTTGCATCATGGCTCCCAAACGGTCTATATTTCTTGCAGATTAGAACACAATCTATAATCTAGCAGTGACCTTGTTGTAATCTAGAGTAAAATTATTATAATATTATAACACATATTTTGGATATTAATATAATTAATATTGGAAATTTTTAACACGCGAGTACTTTATAGAAATACGAGTATGACGACATAAAATATATTTTATCGTTCTTATGTTCCAGACATTGTGTACTGTGACTATAGGTCTTTCGATATCGTAATGTAATATAAAAATCTCGAACGTATCATGTTGAAAATATTATATCCTTTACGGAGCTATAATCCTATATAGATTTATGGATATACTGTTTATGTTAAATTCGTATTATTGTTAATAAGAAATGTTAGTGTGTAAACATGCCCTAAACATAAACATGTATGACATATGAACAGTAAATCTAACTTTTACTTCCATGTAATCAATATTTGTTTTTGTTTTTTTTTTTGAAAAGTATATTGGCATATGCATGTGCATATTCGTAAGTTTCAATAGCGGAATTCACTTGAATATTAAACACGATTTTCTCAATCAAACTACCTGCATAGGACAAAAGCTTACCGAAGTGCGAATGGCAGGGAAACTGTATAATAGTTGCTCAATAGAGTCGCACTACACGGACTTCAATGCCCGTGGCCCATGCATACACCATTTCCCCGTAAAGCCATGCCAATATTACCGGCCCCCACTCAATTTATTCCATAGTACCCGATTTCCTTCACGGAGTTCCCCTGAATATTTATGATGCGAACTTTTGTTACTTTATAAGCGAAATATCTGTTTAAATGTATAGTAAGGCCGTAAACGAGCGCGTTACTCTCGCCTATGGAATAACGATTTGCCAAACTTTGCGTTTGCCTCGCTAAAAAGTTGATGGAAGTTAGGGAACAATACATGCGGTAATCTTTATTTAGGTATTACTTTTACATTTATAAACTTTATATACCGGAGTTATGTTTCTTAGTGCTGTCAGTTGTTTTTGAATGTTTATGTGGTAGGTAAATGTCAATTTTAAGGATATTTGTCGTGAAGTATATTAGCAGAAATCTGTTCATATCAATACCAACATACGAGCACGATTCAAGACGATTATCGCAACGTGATGTTAATTGCTTTAAAGAATTTATTATATACCTATTGAATTTTTTTTTCCCCGCAATGTCTATTGTAATTTTTTTATAAATAGCAAAGAAATATATTGTTAATTTAAAAAATTAAAAAATAGTTATTTTTACTTACGTGGGTAACACATATAACACAAATATTTGCAATAGTTCCGATAGATTAGATTACACTTACAAGTGTGAGGAGCGCTGTGGCGTGAAGCATCATTCGCTATCAAGTTTTCAATGTCATTGAAGACATCGGATAGAGTCAGCTGCCTAATATGAATGCAGGCCTTGACATTATCAACGATTTGTTGCCGCATCTCTAATATCCGTGAAGTTGCGTCCGTTCGTTTCGACAGGCTGTGCTAGTCACGATACTAGTTTCTTGTTTTTTATAACAATCAAACCTATATAGCTGAGGAGTAAAAACATACGATTAATAAATAATGGAACATTCCCAGGCATTTGTGTTCAGGCGGAATCTGTCTTAAAGTGTGACATAGTTAAAATTCAATATCTCAAAGGTGTACTCAACAACTTGAAGTAATAATAATTCTTATACTAAACATTTCTAATTGTTCGACGGTAAACATTGCGTCTTATTTTGTTTTTCTTTCCACAAAAGAAGGCGCTTTAACGGAAAATCAACGTGACGGAGACCGGAACTACAATTACCGACAACGATGCGTTCTAATTTAGTCCTCTGTAGTGTGAAAGGGACAGAGTGGTCGATGAACATCTTCCGCAGGTAACATTTAACACAAAGTGCACGTTTTTTGTGTATAATATACAACTTTGCCTCGAAAAAATATGATAAGGACAGCAGATACATCAATCTTCTAATAATAGCTTATGACAATCTTTGAATTACATTCTTTTGGCATATTGGTATAAAAAAGTTCCTTCCAAATGACTTTCGACAATGGCTCTCTTATTTGACGTCTTTATTTAACTTAGCCGACTTCGCCATTGCCATTGGATATACGAAGTTAAACTTCTTCAACATTTTCTACTACTTTGAATATTCTGACTTTATAATTTTTTCTTGGCTTTCGTCCAGCTGACTCTCAAGTGAAGCACCTGATTTTAGAAGTAGAACCAAATTGACTCTATTCAATTTTGCTACTTAAAAAATAAATTAATTTGACTATCATTGAGACATTATTATAGTGAACAAGGTAGTAATGCATTATAGTTATAATTTTGTAAATTTTTATTAACTTACCTTTTTGTTTTAAAAGATTTATAATTGTTAACGCTAATCAGCAAACCTGTAAACGTTTGTCAGCACGATGTAAAATACAAGAAGCTTATTTAAATACCGGGGCTATAACCTTACCATATGATGATCATTGCCGTCCCATACTGTACTTAATTACCATTAAGCATGAGTATGTACGTAAGCGATAGTTAGTTCATTCCATCGTCGACCGTTACACACAACGAATGAATGTTGCTTGAACCGTATCGCAGGCTCCACAAACTATACGTAACAATACGTATATCGGCTGCAATCATGGACGTATATATCGGACAACTAATTGCCATCATTGTAGAAGGCGTGGCGTTTATTTCAATCAAATATAGTAAGATTAGTAAATAATATACTTACAAGTGAACGTTGCACCATTAATGTTTCTATATTTAGAATTAATGGGAGGGAGAGCGAGTTGATAACACTGAACACGCAATTATTACTAATTCCTTAAGTTTGTCCTGATAATTTTCAATTTCTTATTCTTTAATCTTTTTTATATAAATACACAAAAATGAGGATTAACCTTTGTACGAATTGTACATTCACTACAATGAAAATTAACTCGTGCTACTTATCGTAATATCCTTTACATAACCTGTTAATAGTATTAGAAATGAAAAAAGACATGTCCCTTTCGTGGAACGTCATCTTAATAATCGTGGAAAACATTTTATTTGTTAATTATTCAAACTTGAATATAGATTTATTAGAAGTGACAATGCAGTTTCGTCTCGATCATTCACACATCATCATATAAAAGTGGAAGAATACAATCTAGCGCACGGAATAAAAAATGGCACAGTAACTTGCCCTTGAGGCCTACTGTTTCCGTTTTTTTAAATAAAAAAGAATGCACGTTTCCTGCTTCCTCTACTTTGTAGAGTTACTCCGTAAAGTTTTTTTTTTATAAAATTTCACGGACTGTGGACAGTGACGTGTCTACAGAGCAAGCCCGAGCACTTATAAATATATCCATGTACATAAAAATAATAATAATACATGACATGCTTGGACTTTGCAGCAATTATGATTTATTAATTTTAATGCATCATATTATTTAAATGGGTATGCCGGGTTTTCGCGTTTGTGAAGGAGTACCGCCACTGACTGGATCGTAGCTCCACGTTAGCAACTGACTTGTACAGTTACACTCCGCCAGGTACGCATTAATGGCGGTCATTACTTTTATACATTACCAACCACATTCTCTCGCATATTATTGAATTTCCATAGGCCGTATGTCTATAATGGGCTATTAAAAACCCCGAACGGCTTTCTGTTTGATTTATTACTCAAAGGATTCCCATTGTATCCTTTTTATACCGATTTGTTTACATAATTCTATATTTCATTGCTCCACAAAGCTTGTTAAGTGAAATTGAGTACAAGGCGTCAGAGGAGAACACAATTAAATTAGTTATTTATTAATATGTATGTATATTTGAAAATTACCGTCTCATTTATCATTATGACATCCCCTCTCTCGCTCTCGCATCTTTATTTATATTATTATTTTATTCTCTATTATTCTTTTTACGCACCTTATATTTATATTTATCTCTGCTCAACCCTAAGGTAGACTGGCAGAGAATGCCATTTGGCATTAAGTCCACCTCATGTACAAGAGTGCATTAAACTTTAAATAAATGAAATAAAATTAACTTTGATTGAGTGAAGTCATTCCATGGGGAAATTTTGTTATGCTTATGATTAATAGATAACATTCATAGGATATGTATATGAATTTTATAAATACTGATGAATTTTTTGACGAAAAAGAGGAAATTTTCAATGTTTGTGTTGCGATAAAAGCTATGTTACAGTTCAGAACTATAATTATTAGATAACAATATTAAAAATCTTTGAAACTTGTTAATTATAGACTATAAGTATAAACTTTGTGTTTACAGTAAGATTTATTGTAAGGGATTACCTAACAATAAACCTTACTGGTGAACTTGTAATTTCCTTTGATTCTGAAATTGTATTTTCCTTTGTAACTAAAAGCAACACTACTTTAATAAACATTAACACCCATTCAGACTTATAAATTGTCGGTATCATCTGTTGAACGACGCGAACACAGCGCTTAAGGCTCTGAACTTTTTGTTTGGGCTTTTCTTATTGTGAAATACGTACCTGGCTCTTTGCTAAGTTAAATTCATAACCTTTCTATTTGCTGTGAGGTAGTGTTAAAGAGCGCGCCGCAAAGCTTTGTCGCATTTAAGCGAGCGCTTAATGAAACGCTCGAGAGGAGGCACTTTGAATCCCTCTCAGCTAACAGGCGTGGAGGACGCAGATTCAGTAGGGATTTCCTTTATTATACTTTCATGTCGGTATTACTCAGAGATTCGAAAATATACTACTTATTTGTCCGTTTTATAAATGTCTTTCACTTGTCAAATAACTGGTGAATGATTTTTCTTTGTTAGCCTTGTTAATGTAACATCGACTTTGAAATCTTTTCTTTAAATTATATAAGAAATTATCTCTTATTGGATATTTAGTTAGAGTAAAATAAGAAGAATTTATACCATTACGACCGACTCTTAAATGTAAACAAAAGTGATGTTAGAGTAGAAACTGTTTATTTACCGACGTGTACATTGTAATATAATAATTAATGTATGTGACAAATCAATTATAACTTGTCGCACTGTCAATCCGATATTACATGATACTTTATAGGTCATGTAATAGAAAACATGTGTGAGCGTTGTGGTATACATCACGTACGACGATGCAGTACTGCGACTAACGCTTCAGTGATAGAGTAATAAAAACTCGTATTGCATAACAATGACATATTGTATGTTAATGTTGTTAGAAACAGCATTGACTGTGGCGGTTTATCGACGGTATTATTATTTAAAAGCACGATTTTTTACTTTGCGTTTAAGTTCATGTGAAGAAGGTTTGTTATAATCGGTCGATAAAATACAAAATTTAATTGCGTTGCGGTTTTTCTACTTATGAATAATGTTATTTAACGCATGCTTACATTTTGACGGTAAAGATGAATGTGTAAGAATTAATTTAAAAATCTTATTAATTCATTGCTAACCGAAACATACTCGTATAATAACTTTAAAAAAAACATTAGATAAAATGTTTCATCGACCCGTCATTTTCTATGACAAGTACAACCTTTGTTTCCAAGTAGTACTATATAAATGTAAATTTTGTGATTTACAGCACGTCTTATACTTATACCGCGAGTGTCCAGGGCTCGATTCCCTGGCTACATGAGTTTTGTAATCTGGTTAGTAGTGGGATTTTCCAGACCCGCTTGGCTTATCACATTTTCAATCTGTCCTTATAACAGCATTGGTATGTTCCAGCAGTAATCTACGGCACCATTGTCACTTAACATCAGGTGAAATCGAGGTTAAGTGTTTAACATAACGAATAAAAATATCTTTAATTTGCATTTCATTTTCATTTGTAGTGCGCTAGTGTAATCTCTATTCGCGATGCGTTTGTCATAGTGCGTCAAATCGGTACAGGCGGTCATTGTGAACCGGGTAAAAACTTTAAACGTGCATTTCGGGCTTGATTTAAACGCTTTTATCACTTCCATTAGTCTCCAGTCTGGCCGACGTCCGAGCCTCTTCATTTAACGTCGCGCCGGGAACTTGACTACACTTGTATATGGACGGCGTCTTTCTTTTCAAAATGCTATAGATGTGTTACGAAATGTAAACTTTTGTGAAGATAAGGTTGTCCTTTAGTAACTAATTTAAATAAAAATAAATATGAACATTACGAATTACTCTCACAAAAGATATAGGTCAACTTTTGCTGAATTGTATTTGTTTAATTTTGCAATACTTATAAAAATAAGCACAAAGATGGCGTACGTATTTCTGTCTCTTAATTTGTATGATCATGCATAACTATTGTCAGATAGTATCTATCCAGGAAAGATTATTCCTTGTTGGGCACGTGTGTGACTAATAATCAAAGTTTTTAAGTTTTCATTATGGCTGAATAATATTCGTCCCAATATTAATAAACTTTAATGCAATGATAAATCGCCACGTCTTTTATCAAACGCCTTGGGTTGCACTGTCTTACTTAGATGTTAATAGAAACTTGCTATTGGAAATAAAGTACGATGTCACAGACAGATATCTAGACACACACAAACAACACGCAACATTGTTACGTGTGTTCGTGTGTGTCGAAGTCGTTAGACTACGTAGAAGTACAAGTAGTTTTAATTATAAAACAGTGTTTTTTTATATAGCAGTAATAAAATTAGTAAATAACATTTTGAAATAGAGGCGTAATTAAACCAGTGTTAACAAAGGCAACATTTAATAAGTATTCTTTAGGCGTGCGGCCCCGAACCTTGATCATCCTTTACAACGTAGGACAATTTAATGAGATTTCTTTTGGCAATCGACTTTTAGTAATCCAACCAAGTTTTATTGTTCGTTTTATCAATTTTATTCCGTTGGAGTGTATTCCATTTCGCTTTTATTCGGTCTATCTGGAAACTTTCAAGTCGATACTGGAAAAACTTTTTTTTACTACTGTAAAAGTTTTAGCTAGAAAACGATCGGGCATTATTGGCAATTTCGTTTTCATTAATGAAGAATGGTTTCGTGCATGTAAATATGTGCAAGAAAAAATAAAATGAGTACAAGATGTGGTCGGATTGTGTTTTTGAAGAAACAAAACAACCACAATAAGCAGAAGTTCGTAGGTTATTTTATGGACTGATTGGGCAATTTAACGAAGTTAACTAATTACCGTGTATTAATACTAGTATTTTATAAAAATAGTTTTGTAATAGCAAACATGATGTCGCATTTACTGGTTTTATCGAAAATATAAATGTTTTTTTGATATTTACGATGGCACAACTCGTTCGCGACGGGATGAACCACCAGTACTATATTTTTGTTTGTCCTTTGGGGCGGGATGAACATACACGCTGATGTCATTCTAATAAAGATATTGATTAAAAATTACTAAGATAATTAACAAATTTATTGCCATACCTAGCTGTTTCAGCCAACATTGTACCGTCTAACAGACAATTATTGTCATTTTACCCTTTTCTTAGCTTAATTTGTTACATGGTGAACCATTCTTAATTTACCAGGACTTATTGAATTATGTTCATAAATTCCTTAAAAGATTATTTTTGTATAGCGCCATCTATTGCTTAGTTGTTAAACTAAGAGAGTATACTTAATCCCACGAGAATATTTTATTTTTCTGGGGAAAAAAGCACTCTTAATGTATATTCAATAAAATAAGTAACCTACTTGCCAAGTTTTATGGAAATCTGTTCAGTTGTTTTTGCGTGGTTTGCGGTCAAAAAGACAGATAGACAGACAAAAATTTATAAAAATTGTAATCTCTTCACTATACCCTCAAGAAAGTGCATTTTTCAGTTAAACATTTTCAAAAAATATTCAATGTACATATTCGGTTGAGTTACAGTTTTATTACTGTAGGTTATAAACATAAGAGAACTCATAACG
This sequence comes from Pharmacophagus antenor, assembly GCA_018245475.1. Classification (NCBI taxonomy): domain Eukaryota; kingdom Metazoa; phylum Arthropoda; class Insecta; order Lepidoptera; family Papilionidae; genus Pharmacophagus; species Pharmacophagus antenor. The sequence goes on from DWQX01000569.1 coordinate 22,275, forward strand.
ATTTTATACTTTTGCGACCTTTTCACTACTTTCTAAGAGAACTATTGCAAGTGTACTACGCAAACGGGTATAACACGACATTGGTGTGTGTACCACCGGTGGTTCAGCCCGCTCACTGGTATGGACAGTGAATACAGGCCCAGTCGCGAACGTATTTATTTATACTTGTTCGAAATTTCATTTGACGTTAATGCGACTTTAGTGCCGTTTGAAGCGTACTCGCCTAGTATACGAGTACTCTGTCTGTTATTATGTTGAATGCAGTAACACAATAGTGCTGTTATGGCGGCAGATTGACAATTTGTGATTCAGAACTCCAAATTTCATTACCTATGTAAACACGGAATCGAATCAGGCTCTGTATTACAAGGCAGCGAATACCAGCTCTACTCAGGGTGCAATAAAAAAATTATTATTATTGAAATAGATTTCTCTACAATATTAGTAATGATTGTCGCGTTAATGCAATCTCGGCATTGTGAAAATATGATCTCATTAAACTATAAACATATTTTTAAGTACGTGTTGTATAATATTCTATTTACAGAGACTTAATGAAATTAACACGCATAATATTGATATAATGCAAATTGAATTACGCCGCCTGTAGTTTATAAGCCGCGGGAGCTCGTGCGTAGCGATCGAGTTTCAAAATAACTCGGCGTAGCGCAAAGGGCGGAGACAATGTTCTACGACGTAGACGCTGTCAAAATATTTTAGAAGAGAATTTCTTGGGGCTTACCGTAGTATCTAGAGTTATGAATACTGTTTTGATTAAATTTGTGAAATGTTTGTTTGTAGCAAATGCGGAGTTAGGATAATTAATATATTGTAATTAATGGATATATATATGCTAAATGTTCGTATTAAATATGTTTTTGCTTTAATGCACGCTGTTCTTATGAGACATGATATTTTTAATTAAGTTCAGGGTAACAATAAATTATGTTAATTAAGCAGATTGTAATAAAATATATCATAACCTTCTGTACAAATATAGTTGAAAGAATAAGTAGGATTGTTTGCGTATTTTATTAAAGTGAGAATGTTATGAAAAAGTTACTAAGAATATATTCAATGATAATGCGTATCCATGACATCTAGTTCTGTCTTTTTACAATGAATTATTTCTTACATATTTTTCAAATTAAATCAGCTTTAAAATAAAATCCTGTTTCTATGTATACATATATATATATATATATACACACGTAAATAAACCTACGTCGTAAGGAATCTTAGTATGCTTGTATCATTTTCTTTTTTTATATAAACGAATAAATAGTAACATTATTTTTTACAATGTACACAAATGGCTGTTGGTTTCTATATAATATAAATGCAAATGACCTCTATGGGGATACTGTAAATTTAAAAATACTACTTCTATTATATTTCATTTTATCTTACTTTGAAATTAATTATACTATTAAGGGTTTCTTAGTATTACATAAGCTTTCACTATAAACCAGAAATGTACAATTCTCACATATACGATTTCAACATTAAAAGTTTTCTTTGAAGTAAAAAATGTTTTATAAAAAAATTTTATCAAAAACTACGGATAAGTTATTATTCATGTAACGTAACTTATTTGTACATAAGGAATAAGTGTTTCTTTGTAATTGCATGTTGGATTGTTAAGTGTTGTATTATTAACTTAAAGAAAGTATGTACATATCATAGTTGAAAGCAATAGCATGCAACACTATATGCAAATGCATATTTGCGACAGTTTTGATAAAGTGACTTTCAATTTATTTCGTTCCATTATTTTCGAAGGAAACGGGTAGCCGTAATTAATGAATGAAGCAATTTAAATTTAGTTGCGAGCGAAGAGGCATGATTAACAGAAGGTTGTTAATTATAGTCGTAATCTGAACAATTTTGTGATTATGGGGGCCAGCGTCGCGTCGTCTTGGTTCACGACTGTGATTTATTAGTTTCTGCAACCGCACTGTTTTGTAGTCTTATGAAATTTTTGTTGATGGTGTTATTATAAAAATTGCATTTAGTTACATTCGACATTTAGACATTGGTCTCACAAAAAATATTAATTGTTACACTATAGGTTTTTGGAAATGAAATAAGAAAAGTAATACGAATAAATATATATAATATATATACTTTACAATTAATAATTTGCATAGAAAGTTTTTTATTGAAAGAAAATGATTATGTAGTATCGTCTCTTTCAGTATTCTGTTATTTTGAAATTTATTTGGACCTTTAAAATAAAATATTTCATAAGTCGTAGTAACCATGTTAGTTATTTTTCTGTTACTTTACGTATAGAAAGTATATAAAGGTATTACTCTAAACGATTTCACAATAATATTACGATGGAAGTATTTGGTTCGTTATGGCATGGCGATCACATATAAAATATACTGGATTAGAAAAGACCCACCCAAGCTCGGGTAATTCGTGGATCAATCTGCAATCCCAATTTTATTTACGCATCAATTACGGTCGTGAAGACAATTTCAGATGCCATATCCAATAGGGCCGTTGCCCTGCGAATATGAGAGAAATTATTAACTTTCCGGTACTATGCGTCACAGAGGGCTATTTTTTGGCATCGTCCCTCACTATTAATAAGTCTGGCCAATCCCTGCTAGACAGCTCTATTTTATTACATTAGTGGTCCGTAGGGGACTACTTTGTAGACGTTATTAACCGACAGGATTAGGGATGTGGTAAAATTTATAAGATTGTATTTACATGTAGTGCAATGTAAAGATATTTAATAATAATAATTACTTAAAGTAATATTTACTACTGCTTTGTATTTTTATTTGTACAATTATAAATTGAACAGTGCCTCGGAGTTTCTTGCCTGGTTCTTCTCAGAATAATCTAAGTTATTGAAATGGAGAAGCAATTTACCCGTTCAAAAGGGTTTGTGACGGTCTAATTGAATGAAATATATTTTGTATTTGCTTGAATTTTATCTTTCCTGACAATAACTGGTCAGTACTAATACTTGTGTACGTATTATTTTTTATAGGTAGAGCGAGCAAAGTTGAAAGAGTAAGTCTTATTTTGAAGGTATTGACATCGGACCGGAAATGACGCTGGCGACAACTGATATAGTATAGTTGTGCGTGGTAAAAAGGCGCTAAAAACGCACAGCCAGACATAGTCAATCATTGGGTTGGTAAGGATGGAATTTGGCTTTGTAGAGGAACAGTTAGATTACGTCCTATTTTGAATGTTTCGTACAACGCATCTTGCAATAGTCTATTTTGTGTATTCTATACATATAATCTCTAGACACACCGTGTGTATACACAAAATATATTTTTTTTTATAATTTTCTTCTGTAATCTTATGATTAGGTTTAAACAACTGTTTTTAAAAAACATGTCTATTTCCCATTATTTTTGTGCATGATGTAAAAATACCTTTATCACATCCCCACTAATATTTAGAATAATTTAATAACGGAAAAATTTTGGTTTCTGCAAATTAATATTTTCAATCCTTTATTCTCTTATTATCCATAAATTAGAATCGCTTTTAAGTGTCGATTAATACTAGTGGGTCCGAATTACTTTCGGGAAATCTAGATAGAAAATGATTTTCCGACAACTTGTACAATATTATTTTGTGATCTTTTTGAAAAAGATATTTTCCCTTTAGTGGCTGCAACATCTGCTTTATTTTCATGTTTGTGTTGATGAAACTCATACCTTCGGCACTTTGCTGTTGCGCAGCACATAACAGCTGTTTTAATGGGCTCATTTCTCCCCCAACTTTCTTCACACGTGCACCTAATGTTTTACAAAGGCGTTCATTATACGTGGCTTCCCCGTTTAAGTTTAGGTGTAAGTTGCTGTCGCAAACATTTAACGTTAATGCAAGAAAGAAGAGGATTTTGAGTATAAAGAAGACATATTTAAAAAAATGTTAAACATAATTAATCTGTCTTCTGAGATGTTATCTTTTTTTACATATATCTATATCTGATGTGTTCCATTATTTTAGAGCGAAGATGTTTTCTTTGTAAATCACTTTCAAATGGAGTGACTTACTTGCACTTTAGATCAAGTTTTCTGGTATAGGTAGATTTAATATAACCCTGATTTATTAAATAGTGGTTAAATATTTTTGTGTAAATAGCGTTCAGGTTAACCAGAAAGAGTGACAAAATATATTGATTTGATTGAGTATGCTGACTTCACGGTTATTGTAGATTTAATTTTAAAAATATCTCCTAACTTTTTTACAAGGAATAAAGTGAGGTTTTTTTGTGATTTTAAATGCAACTTAGGTAATATTGCTATCCGAAACAGGAATAGTTAATTTAAACGGGACATTTAAACGTAAATCACTCGCTTTGTTAATGAATTACAAATTATCACATTATTCAGAGACTACTGTCTGATCATCATTAATGTATGAAATGTATATTACGTTATGAAATGGCTAGATGAAATATGAATAATAATTGACATGAAATTTTTAACTCTGATGTCAAATACTGAATACACTTTTCATAATTTTGTTCAGTACACACTTGACGTAGTAAGAAACGGTTTGTGTTGGTATTTGTTCGCGAAACGTTCTCGTTATGTCGACGTGCACACACTCCCGGGGCGGGTTCGCTCCTGTAACACAATGGGCAAGGCGGGCGGTTCGCTGTAGCGTGCCGGCTCGTTACGAACTCCTTCCAGCCCGGTGGCCGCGAGACGTCTGTTTGAACGACTTTGCGCCGTTAAGCGTTCGCATTGTAATGTTTACGTCGAACTAAGATTGCGGTCATTAAGCTGCTCTGTCGTTTGCTTACCGATTTGGTCGTTCATTTGTTTTCATCGCATTTGTTTTGTTCTCTGATCTTTGTCAATGTTTCACATACTTCTAAAAATTTTCTTTGTAATATACAATAATTTTATAACTTTTCAGTATAATGTTTTACAAAGTTGGTTTATAATTTTTCACCAGGATAATTTAAAAACGTTGGATCGAAAACATAAATATTCTGTGAATCACGTTTAAGTTATTTATCTTTATTTTTACAAATATCCTTGTTAATTGCATTTCTCACCTTTTAACGGAATATATGTAATACATAAGTGATTTATCGAGTTACTAAGACGCAAGGTTTATTCATAAAGGTTCGTTTTAAATATTTGTAAAATTTACAATTAAAATGCCGAGGCTAAACATAGCCAGATATTATCGAACCAATAACATTTCGTTAAGGTACCGTAATGGTGAGATGTATTGATATTGTAATATAGTCTTAACGTGCTATTAAGGAAAAAGCGAATATTAGCAAATATTTTTATTTTATTGTAATTACAATATTGTGTTTGTTTATAGTGTATAATTTATAACAATTAATGAAGCAATGATTTTGGTAAGAATTTATAATTTTGTTTAATATTACTTAGCAAGAAAGACCGTGATCAGATGTTTTGCTTCCTGTTTCATTATTAAATTAATTAATAATTCATCACTCGAGAAATTCCGCAGACTTGCAGTGTTACTTCCAATACAAGTTTCTTTAAGATAATACCCCGTGTCTCTGTAAACGAGCAGTTTTCCCGAGCTACCAACTTAAACTCATTTTCTCTAAAAGCTTTCCGCAGTGATAGCTAAGTTAGGGTACTATACGTAGTCGGAAGTAGTTCTATACGTCATGGGTCTTTTATTTAACGTACACAGTGCTCTACTATAGACGTCTACCACTAAATGAAGATAGAGCGGTTTAGTTTTCTGCTGCATCTATCACTTCACTTCAATTTATCTCTGGTGTGCTCTCTATTGGTCTTGATTTAATTTAAATCATTAGTCGTGTTTCGGTTGAAAAGATAAGATTATCGTAATCTTAAAATTCAAATTTCATATGATCATTTCATTGAACTTTAACTTTTTATTTTTATCGATATTATTTTAAATTAATATTACGGTATCCGTTAACTTAATCTCATAGTTTTGTTTTTCCATGGATTAAAAAAAAACATAGATTCGACGGAAACGTTTTAGTTATAAAGTCGGTAATTTTTTTAATTAAGTTGATTTGCAATAAGTAAACACGTCGTTTATTTATATACTAATTTGAAAGTAAGCAATAATTCATGTCATACACAAAATTTCACGCCAAATAAATTTAGGTCTAAAAATAATAGATTAAAATTTTCTTTATTTAAACAAAAGTTTCCAAGATTGAAGGTATTTCAAGTTATTCTATACCTTTCATCGGTGTTCATTAGTAAAATAGCGTTTCGTGAATAGGGGTTGTATAGAATCCCGTGCAGGGCTCGTATACTATTGACGCTTGAATGAAATCAAAGCTTTTGCTATTACGAACCCTCTTTTTACAAATTGAGTTAGGAGCAAGGTTGTCAGCGTTTGTCCATTTTCTACTTGGTAATTTTGAACCAATTTGTTTTAACATGCTTGTTTTATATTTGCAACCCTTGCGTATATATAAAGATAAGGGGGAATATTTGTTTTCATTATTCTTTATTATTATTTATGTATTATATTTTATACGAATATGCAATAGAAATATAACTTAAATTAATGAATAGTAGCTTAATAGAATTTGCTTAACACAATTACGGGTGATACGATGGTAATTAAACGAAAAATAACGGTGTCGACAAAAATGGTTGCCAGCCCTCGGTCGTCCACGGCGTCTTCACTCAAGGGCACTTCTAGCTACAGTCTAGTATAACTACATTACTCTCATATTCGTAGGCTAGACGGGATCCTAGACGTATGTTTTTATCCCACGCAACTATTTCATATTTATTTTGCGTAACTCAAGTTGTCTGTTTTTATTTACACGGCATGCAAGCGAAACTTTACGTGTTGTTCTTGTGTAAGATGATTTACACTTACACCAGTAGAGTGTTTCTCCTTGGTTAAATTTAGATTCAATTTAATGGTACATTACTTATACACATATTCACACATTACAGATATTCGTAAGTTATAAAAGTAATTGGGGTATTTAGGATAAGTTAGTCAAATAACTTGTTCAATAATTTAGCATTTTCCTTTGAAATGCTAACGAATTGATTGTTAATGTTTTATGTTTCTACGTGCCGTACTATTGTCCTAGTTATGAAACAATTTAGGGATACAAAAAGAACATCTTAAATTTATACCCTTAAAATAGGTCACAATTCTTTCGCGCTGTGTTCTTACTGTTTACAGAGTTCTTTAGTCTGGAATATGTTATATTTTTTTTACGAATATATTTTTTACGGACACGTGGCAACTCTTTATTCTATCGCTTTATAAAATATCATCCATATGCAGGCACTACTTCTAAGTATATATTTATTTAGCTTCATGATATTTAAATATTATAATTGTCCTTATAAGAAAAAGAAGAAAGGGTTAGCAATCTTTTTTACACAATTTCGTATTCACCACTTCGGGTTTTTAACTCGTATAAGATGTTAGAATCTGGGGCGGATTACCGCTTAAGTTTTAAGAAAAACATAAGGTTATAAATTCGTCCATCCCATCAAACCGTCACAGTCCTCATGCATTTAGTATTAGGGTGTACGTATGTACATATTGATGTAGTTTTATTATTACCTCCTCAGGCGTAATAAAGTTGGACTTATTTGTATCGTCTGAAAAGAATGGAAGAATTGATAATTCTTACATCAGTTTTATTTGCCTTCTATACACAAATACTAACAAAAGTTTTAATCGTTTTAATACTATACAATCATATAGTATTCCATTTATAATAACAAAGGTATAATATTTAATGTACTTTAGAATTTTAAAAATATATGCTATCTCGTAATTGAATATCTTATTACATACAGGCTGTCTATTGTTATGTACTGATTGTTACGGTTTTTTTTACGAGTTTAATTTTTACTTATTCTTAAAGCCCATTACTTAGCTAATATGTTACATTGTTGAGTTATATCAAACGCGTGCCGTATATAACATTGTCACAAGCAAATAAAATGAAAGAGCTGTGATACACCTGCAATGTAACACTTATTGTCACGCTGTTTGCTTTGCGTAATAACGAGAAGAAACTGTGTCTTCGTGACTCAAATAGATTCATTAAGTCTTGTGAGTATTTTACTTTCCAGAATTGTTTAGTTAACTGTGTCTTTTTTCTTTTGTTCCAGTCAACAACAAACTGTCGCCAAGAACTTTCAATGACTTATTCTCAATTGGTATTTCTTTAAGGATTTTTTTTGTATATTTTGGAATCACTGAAAATATATTACAATTTATTCGTTAGGTCTATACACAGTTACTTTTTTTACTAAAGTTAATTGATTCTTAAGTATCGGCCTTTATGCGTGTTTCTTTTTACTGTATTTTTTTTATTTTTAAAGTTATATACATTTTTATACAAATTGTAATATGAGTGGCAATTAAATTAAATGGTTCACTTTCGTTCATGAAATCATGAGTGCCTATCTATTTAATGTTAAGTGCATTATTCTACACTTCTCAATTCACAAATTAGTCTATCGCTGATAAAATGCCTCTCGTTTTCAGAAAATGCCACATCCTTTCGTAATAATTATTTTTATTGGACTTTATTTCTTATTCATTAACTCTTACATGGTTATTGTTCACTCTCCTTTTTCTTGTTATTCTTTAAGTAACAGGATTTGTCTTTCCAACATAGACATCAAATATTTACTCGGTTTTATGCATCCTTTAAAATCTATTGTGGTTTTGGTAAAACACCATTAAATCCATGCCATCACGTTCGGACAACAACTTTCAATACTTCTAAACCTGAAGTCGATCGTAACGTATAATCGAGGATTTAAATTAAACTGTTTATGTATTCGGCAGCTCACCGACGGGATTGCGCCGGGGGCCCGTTGCGTGAAATATATCCCCGCATTACACCTCGCCGGTGCTACGACGTGACTAATTCGACCCATTACTTCGGTTTAAGGTCCGCATCAATGGCGCTTAGTTGTTTTCCATGGTACTTGTAGCACAAGTTTCTCCCGGTGCCAGTCGACACAACTGGAATAAAGAACAGTACCCCGTGTTTCATGATTTGCTTTAATATATAACAATATGTATACGATCTTGCGCCAACTCTTCCATTAAACTCGAACGTTAAAATTTCAATGACCGGTTAAAATATTTCAATTTCTTTAACCTAAAAATTCTAATCTTTAAATTTTTAGGTTAGAAAACTATTATTTCATTCTTCACCTCATAAAACTATTACTTATTCGTGAATGTAAGAAAAACTAATGCTTCTTAATAATACTTCTTAAAGTGGTTATTGATATACTGAATTTAAACAAACGTTTTTACTTTACATTAAAAAATGAAACTTCAAAGAGAGCAGCATGGTAAGATTGTTTTTAGTATAAACAAATGTAAGTAAATATTTTGGACATAGGTTATCATGTTAGAAGTTACGCATGAAATATTTGGGTAGGATTTCTGTAAAATTTTAAGTGAAGGATTTACAATTACATGAAATTTTTTGATTAGAGTTTGCCAAGAGTTGCACTGTCCGTACTTAGTGGAGTGGGCACAGGGATTGCGCATTAAATTACAGTAATTTGCCATTAATTTATAGTGATCTTACCATTAAGGCAAGCAGTACCTTTGCGAAATGCAACGGTGTTTGATGCGATATGAAATTGTAATGACTAGATTGAAACCGTATATCCGTGCACCATCGTGGGAACGATCGTTGAAATATCAAGTTTTGTTTGAAGGGTTAAGTAACTTTGGATAAATAACAGTAAAATGCTTCCTTTTTCGTTGTAATTAATCAATTACAAATTATTTTAGAGTTTTTCTTTTTAAAACCACTAAGGTTATTAGTAGTAAAGCCTGACGAGTTTGCAATTGCTTTGAATACTAACCTTTATTATTAGTTTAACAGCAGTGATACTGTGTTCTTTATGACGAGCAAATGAAGTATGCCATGTATGTGTGTATGGAAGGAGGGAGGTAATACTTAAACTTTTAATATATCTAGTGGACTAGTAACTTATGATAGTGCGAATGGAATGGATTAGTACTTTCAGAGAAAAAATAATAGTGCGTGATACGAAATCTCCTTTTAAATAAACAGTTTTTTTTTCGGGGCGGGAGGAAATCCTTTTGGGTGTTAGCCACCCATGGCCAGGACCGTCAGCTACGCACAGGCAGTGCGCGCAGCCGGTGTGGTGGGCGCGCCAGCCCACTAAAACTCCCCTGTATTCCATCGACGTCGCTTTGGCCGGGGACGGTATCTAGCGGGCCTCGTCTCGACTCCTTCTGGACGAACCGCCGTCCGGTGCAAGGGGACACTCGCACCGTCCGCCAAGGTCAGAGCGCAGGCGGTGAGCTGCCTAATTCACCGCCCACTAGCCAGATCACGGCGGTCGGAGGTCATTGGTGACCTGCGGCCGCCGGTGGGTTCGTCGTCGCCGGGAGTGAAGTGAGGAGGTAAGCTCCCTCTGCCGTTCCGCCGCCTCCTTAGCAGCCATGACCTGCTCACAGAAGAAGGCGACGGCAGACAACTCGGCCTCGCTCCGGACCATCCTGGAATCGACGGTCGGGAGTGAGACGTCCATTTCGATCGCAGCGATGAGGTCACCGCGAAGCCCGTCCCAACCCTTACAAACGGCGAGGGTATGGTCGGGGGTGTCCACCATGCTTCGATCGCAGTGGTTGCACATCGTCGTGGGCTCGCGCTGAGCCACATTGCAAAGGTACAACCCGAAGCAATCATGCCCCGAGAGTACTTGGGTGACTCAGAACGATAATACGCCGTGTTGCCGGCCCGTCCACTCCTCAAACACAAGACGGACCGCTTCGATCGTCCTGCGGCCCGCCGAGGTATCGGTCAACTGCTGCTTCCACTTCCGGAGCAAGGACGGTCTGAGTTGGAGTCTCCGCTCTCTCACCACCGCGGGCGCCACTCGTAGATTAAGAGTTGCCAAACTTGACGATCATTTACAAATGTAGTTTGGATATTATTGGCGATGTGTCGTGGTCGAATATAGCAACTGGAATTAATCCGAACAATTCTTCAGAACAATCATAGTTAAAACATGAAATATTTACAGATTCGGAACGAAGTCCCCTGCACGAAAATCGAATAAATAATTGAATTTATATTTGTTTCAAATACTATTTCAATACTTTCTACTTTTATGGTTTGATTTTGATATCGCTTCAAAATTTTCGTACTTAGTGTTTTATCACAAAAGTAAACTTATTTATACTTCTAATAACGTATTTTAAAACGGTAAAGACCTTCTGAACTGCCATATTGCTAACAATGACAAATTGCCACTAAGTAAATCAAGTGAACTGTAAAAAGGTACTACTGACCTCGTTAGACTGTGAAAGCAGTAAAGTTCCATATTATAATTAAATTTAGCACACAATTATTTATATTCGATTTACATTACGAAACATTATTTCGTAATAAGTTCGAGTAATCGATAATGTAATGTATAAAAATGCGTAGCATTAAATTTTAATGACTAGTGTTGAATTTAAGAAACAATTACATTCCTTTGTTTCTAAACTTTAATATTTGTTTTGTTTCGGCAATTGCAAATTTCGGTTAGAATAAAGTATAAAACGTGTCTGTAATATTGAATTTATACCACTGCCTAACCGACTTTTTTTATCATGGTGGTACGAGTATGTCTCTTTTGGCTTGCGTATATTGTAGTTCGTCTACCATCGCAGGGCTTATTTCTGCCGTCTAAAAGTTATACGTAATCATTATTGTTTTCTGAAGGGCGCTATTATTACAATTGCAATTACTGTGTTACGTGATAGGTGACTAGCTCAGATATTCAGTAAACACTATAACAATTAATTCTTTATGTACGTGTTTACCTTGCGAACAGGTAAATAATGAATAATATATATTTAATGCGATATTGCACTTCGTAAGATAGAAAAAAAAGCCAGTACAATTTTTGGAACCGTAAACAATATTTGATGGGTAGGTTTGCGTGTTTGACAGTTAAATGAATTGGTTTCCTTTAAAAGGCAGTCGGCAATTACTTACGCGAGTTACCTAAGTTATGCTGCGTGACTGAGTGATGGGAAAAAAGTTTTTTTTTTATTATGTTCTTTAATGATCACGTATCAGGGGAACGGTTCTGGAATGACCATTGTTGTTATTGTACAGAAATTATGAAAGGATAAGATGGTGTTCGTCTGTTTTAACGACCTATTTGGCTTTATGGCGCATTCTAAGTCTCAAATGGAAGCGTGAACGTGCTCCCCGGAGGGTTATTAACGTTTATAGGGCAGTTGTGTGTCTACTCACGATTGCAATACCATAGAAACAGATCTTAATAAAGACAGAAGTATCACTTTAATTGTTACATTTAGATAGAAACATAATCACAAAACATTTTTTAAAATTCGTAACTGTGGTTCCTGGACCCGTTTATATATCATCCGAGAGAAGAGGAAGTATAAAAAAACAATAGTAGCTATTGACTCTCCGTGGCGCTGTGATTTAATGTTTGTCTTGTAACGCGGAGGTACCGTGTATCTTTTCGGGGATATATGCATAGTAGTTTTAACGTTATTATGGTCAGTCTAGATCTAGATGCCAACCAATAGCCACGTACATTGTTGTGTTCTGGAAGTCATATATGTGAAACCATAGTATTCTGAATCGGCACGCTTTATAATTTATGGCCCCAGTTTTATTTAACACATTTTGAAATTTAGGTCAAGTGTTAACTCATTTCTTATGGAAAAAAAACATGTTTGATGGTTTAGTAGTAGCCAGCTTCAAGCGATTAAATTATTTTTAAAAACTGCTCTCGAGGGTATATAGAAAAGTAAAATCACAAAATGATTATGTTGGCGCTACCCGTTGACTCCTACTTTCCCTCTTCACGCTACATCGGTCGCGCGGTGTCCACGAGTCGTTGACTTGCGTGCCGCTTACTCACGTGTAAGCCCGTATCTAATTACGTTGGCCTTTTTTTTCTCTTGTTGCAATAAAAATCAGCCGAGCGTTGATCGAGTCATTGGAGTGACTACAATTAGAAAAATCATGTTCGTGGTGCACCCTCTTCATCGTTTTTTAAATGTTGGTATTATTATATATTTTATAAATCACTTCCAGTTCGTGTTGTTTCCTAATAAATATACTTATAAAGATCCCTTATAAAAACACCTATATACCTAAAAAAAAAATTCCTTATAAAGAGCACATTTTGCTATTCAATTTGTTTAAATTCTATTTAATAAAGATCTAAAATTAAAATATCAATTATCCAATTTCGAGCTCTAAATAGCTTTTTTCATGTACTCGAAAACATTCATGCATTCTTATAATTGTATTGTTTAAAGTTAAAATAATAAATTATACAATATATTCTTGAGTGAAACGTACATAACTTATTTCTCATGATGCTAATTAATCATAATAATTTCAACCGCTATACACTACTTGAATTTAACTATTCATTATATATGTGACCTCGTTTCCGAGCCGTCCCTAAGATAATTTGGGTGCAGGGGAAACGGCCTCTCTTTAAGGTCAAAGTGCGGCTAAATTGACCTCGGTAAAGGGGCGAATCCTCATTTCGAGGTCACCGAACATTTTTCCGCGAAATCAGTTTTGGTTTTAAATAAATTACTGCTCTATGAAATAGATCTCGATCTGGTTTTAGATAACATTACATCTTCATGATTAGTACATTCATTCTAGCGTATTGCTTTGGCAAATGTTTTTCTTATTGTAACAAATGTAGAATCTAGCCATTGTTTGTATTAAATGTTAAAAAAGAACTGCCGCATTAACGGCAGTTCCTCTGCACTGTTGTATTACATTTTATTTAAATGAGAACATCCCTTGCGGTAGAATTCGTTAATAATATAAAGCGGGCTTCACACGCTTCGGTGACAGTAAAAATGCACTGCGGCGTCCACTGTAAGCTTTATTGCGCTGACTTTTTAAGCTTCCAGTCGACTTTTAAAACGAAAACTCTCGCCAATGTACAGTTATAATTTTTTAACGTTCGTCCAGTTGGGCATTCAGTGCTGACAGCGATGTGCGAGGGTGGTCCGTTTCCACTTTAGTCTTCTAATTTGTTAATTTTTCTAATATAAATTGCCAGAATTTTCGTATACGCGACTTAGTATCTCCAAATTGTTAAATGTATTTATGAACACGATTTTTATTCTATGACGTACTACTGTAGATAAGAGTAGATATTTTTGTTGAATGATATTTGTATCTCTCGACTTTTTTAAATTTATAGGTACACAGATCACTGCTAAAAAAAACGGTATATCTAGATAAACATTTAGTAAATTTTAAAGTACAAATTCGATTAAAAAAATTTATTAATATTATTATGAACTATAATGTTCTATTGTAATGTACTAGCTTTTAGCTGACTAAAACATAGTCACGCGTGAACATTGTCCGTAGGAAAAGTGGTTCTTTATTTTTATATTTGTATTAACCTAGACGGTTACATAATCAGATTAATGCGCCAGATTAACGAATTTTGTCTACGATTTGTTTTTTTAATTTGTTATTGTTAAATATAAATCTGGTATTGTGGCTAACTTTGTCAGTACAACCGAGTAATAACCCAGTAAATATATTTTTCTATATTTACCCTTATCTCCTTAATTGTCGTTCCAAAAATAAGAAATGATTTTTCTATGTTTAGAGTTATTTAGATAAAATTTCGTAAATTTACTACATATTACCCATTACAAGAGTCCATTGGTTACCTTACAATATAAATAACGTCACGATTGCTACGACAATATGGAGACAATAAATTGTCACAGGAAAAGATATGGCCAGCCAGATGATTATCAAATGGTAAGTGATGAACAATCACCCAATAAAATTACAAAAGATAATAAACATTTTGGACTCTAAACGGAGTGGTAAAATATAATTCACGTTTATTAATGCAAATGCTTAAATCAGTTTTACCTCAATGACTGATGATCATTAATCTTTGTTAAATCTATTTGAATTTTAAATAATTAAAATTAATTCGAATGTTTCTGCGGAATATTTATAAATTAATAATTTCTAAGCTGCTACTTGGCATTTAGTTGAGCTAATCTTTGGTCATTCCTCGGCACGTAAAATAAAAGTAATAGTGCTATTAGCCATGATATTGTCTTCTCCATGTGATGGTAGAAAAATCCGTATGCCTTGTTTAACTTAGTATTCTCTCATTAAAATATTGTACGTAATAAATAATGATGTCATCTACATTGGCACGTTCGTGTTAAGCCTCCGGGAACAAACTGTAATAACCCGTCCTTAATGGCTTATCTTAGGTAGTGTCCTTACGTTAATTTACCCTTCGGTATGCAGGATCGTCGCCCTTGTGGAAAGCGGTAAGCGTGCTCCTATTAATCAATGTATACAGGTATGGATCAATCCATAAGCTGTGCGATTTGATATCATTAATTAGAACTAAGTAATATTACGTCTATTACTGAGTATTGTTTTAAATGAAAATTAATTATTTAAAAAAAGTATTTAATAATATCAATAGATAAACATTGAATTCGGTTCTAATTCTTACTCTCTTATAGTCTTCTATTGCGGGGGATTGTCAATAGATTTGTTATCAAGCGACAAACAGTAAATTTAACAGAGACAAATTTGACCTTAGTTTATTGTTTTTAATTTAAAAATTATAATTGCATGTGACATTTGTGAAAATAAACTATGTTACATCTAGTCATCTAGTAGTAATATTTCAAGCTTATATTTACAACTTTCGTTTGGGTTCTGGTCACTGGTACTGTATTCAAGTCTACTATAAACTTATGAACGCGAACACGACACTTTTGTTATTATGTTCCTGTATTAAAAGTAATATGGCATTAGAAATGCAGTCTTGTAATCTACATAAAATGCCATATAGTAGTAATTTTTCATTTGTTTATAATGTGTAATCATCATTTTTTTACAATAAGAAATTTATAAATAATGGAATGAATAATAATTAGTTTCAACATTATTACAATTCCCATTAACTAAAGAGTTAGACTTCACTCCTGTATCCGACTATTTAATGAAGTCGATACAATCTGCTGCTGCTGCTGCTGCTGCTGGATTCGGAGAAGTAAATGCTGTTAGTCATAGTGACCATTACAGCTTTATCGAAGTTGGCTCGCGAATCCGGTGATTCGCGAGCTATCCGAGTCGATACAATCGATTGCCAGGATGGAATATGTGGTTTTTGGATGAAGCAATTAAGCAAACTATAGATGTATTGTTTGCTCGATTGCTTGATCCAAAATCTTCATATAAAGTATGATTGTATACAAAATCGATCTCTAATGTCGATAATGACAGCCGATGTCAGTTTTTTGCCGAATAGAATCCAGCTACAACCCTATTAAGGCCCACGCAACAGAAAATGAATTTAATGCAGAAACTTCCCACGAAAAAAAATTCAAAGAACCAAGTGATAAACAGAAATAGAAGGAAACAATTTAAAATAACTTAGTATAGGGACGCTATATTTAGTATTATGTTCTTCGAAAGTTCTTTTTATACATATAACATATCATTATTTAAAGCTAAATCTAAAATGATGAAAATTTCGCGTAGAAGCGATTTTTTTAGAAACGTTTTGCCTCGTTAGTACCTAAGACGTATTTAATGTTGTAAGGTGTTTCGCTAGATTGTGTAAATAAAGTCAAGGCGGCAAGTATCACGGGCATCTGTTGAGGACCACACACGGTAAGCTGTCACGTGTCGATGCGACGTGATTATGTCGCTAACAAGCCTCGAACGGCGACTTATATTTAAACACCGACATACAACACCACCGCCACAGTGCGCAAAGCGTAAGAGATGTTATTTAATATTATGAATATAAAATATAGATAATAGACATTCTAATTTAAATTTCATATCTTTATGGTCACTTGTTGTCAATTTAGATATATATATATCCTTATAGACACACACGTTAAAATTATGTAACAACAATTAAATAATGAATCAAATATCTATCAAAAGAATTATTTTTTATCTGCAGTCGCGGGATGAACGTCTTTTTAACGATAAAACGTTAAATATCGCTGAAAATAGTTCATTAATATTGTTTGGATTTAAAGGTTATATTAAATTGTGTTTTGAGTCCTGTGTTTGAAACGTTTGAAGAACATTCTAGCAAAAGCAAACGTTTAATCGATACCACTTCACCTACGTCACTATGAATTGAAAATTTTATTCATATTGTCTCTGATTTACATGAAAAAAATCTTATTGTTATGACTCAAGAGTTTTTTGGTGCGTGGAAATTATTTCCATAATACTTAACGAATAAGTCGTCATTTGCTTAAGGTGTGGTTATTAAAGTGTAGCCAGTTATCAACTAGCGTAGCTCTGTATCTGTTATTACATTTTGTACTATCTTTTCACGTGAGTCATATACAATTGAATATTAATTGTTGTTACTTTGCAGGGGAATAGGGGATAGTAAACAAACTGAATAATTCGGTGTAGCATCGCGTGTGAAGCCGCTCTAATTGTTGTCGTTGTTTTAATTCCGTTATTTATGGCAGTAGAAGGTTAAATGAACCTGTCGATATCGATCTTAATTCTTTGTTATTTTTTTTTACTGAGAAATGTTTTAAAAGAACTTCTAATTAATTGTGATTGTTAAATTATTTTAAATGGTAATTAACATTTGGTAAAGTAAAGTTATGTATTAAAATATTAAATGTTAATTATATGTAATATATGTTTCATATGATATTACGGTATTAATTAATGGTGGATTTGAACCTGCGGTTATTATAGAAGCAAATAGGTATTTAGCGCCAAAAATATATTTATATATATATATATATA
>DWQX01000570.1:0-40064 GCA_018245475.1 Pharmacophagus antenor
TATATATATATATATATATTAATTTTGAGTGTTTCTCTGTATATTATTTTACACCATATATTCATTAAATTAATTCAGGTTATATAGATTTATCTAAACGTCGTGTATCAGCAGAGGACATTGAGAAGTGTACAGAAAGGTTTGCAAAAGCCAAAGCAGTAAATTCAATATTGCGACATGTAGCGGAGCTCTTGCACTATGAGAGCTCAGAGCAGCTGGAAGAACTCTACAAAAGAACCGCATGGCATTTTGAAGAAAAATACAAGAAGAAGGCATCAGCATTTGATTTCTTCAAACAGGCAGCAGTGTGAGTATGAGTATAAAACTGTTTAACAAAATATTAGTAACCAAGAAAAACAAATTTAATTATAAGAATGATTCTTCTAAATCTATCATGTGTCTAAATCTTTCATAACCAACTTAACAGCCATAAGTCCTAAATATATTCTGATGTCCATGTAATTCGAAATAAAAGGCTTTTTTTGAAATAAAATCTTTGATTAAAATAGTTTTACATTGCTTGTTCTGAATACATTGCTTTAAAAATAATACATAGTAATACAGTATTTGCTTGAACAAATTATGTTTTCCTAGAAAATTATTTTAATACAGATATAAGTAAAGCTAGAAACTATATTTAAAATAATAAATAATTATAATATATTTCTGGCACATCCTCACCTGGCTAATTCTTGAATTCTTGATGACTAAAGTCTTCAACCAGTGTGTCCTCCCTGTGATCACCTACAGATCGGAAACATGGACTCTGGCCGCAGGGTTGCTCCACTGACTTTAAGTCACTTAACATGCGATGGAAAGAGCTATGCTCCTTATTTCACTAAGGGATAAGAAACGAAATGAAGAAATTTGACCAAGAACAAAAGTGGTTGATATAGCTCTTAAAGTCAGCAAGTTGAAATGGCAGTAGGCCGAGCACATCTGCCGAGTCATTGATGGCTGATGGGGGAGGAAAGTCTTGGAGTGGAAGCCACTCCTAGAGCAAAGAAGTATAGGGCACCCTCTCACCAGATGGACTGATGATTTAGTCAGGACGGTGGGAAGTGGAGGGTTAGGAGAGCAGAGGACCGTATCTGGTGGAAGGCATTGGAGAAGGCCTATGTCCAGGAGTGGACTGACACATCAAATGATCATAATCAAATGATGATAGGTAATTTGGTGTATAAAATACATTATCACATAATAAAACGCTTACTCGTAAATCTTCCAGTGATCCATCAGTTCTCAATGAATGTGGACTTGATGAAAAGACAAAACAAGTGTTATTAGAAAACATCAAAAGGAAGCTCACCTCGCAAGCTGTAAAGATCCGTGCCGACATTGAATGTGCCTGTTATGGATATGAAGGCATTGATGCAGTCAAAGCAGC
The DNA here is from genome assembly GCA_018245475.1 of Pharmacophagus antenor. Lineage (NCBI taxonomy): Eukaryota > Metazoa > Arthropoda > Insecta > Lepidoptera > Papilionidae > Pharmacophagus > Pharmacophagus antenor. Next base: position 1,388 of record DWQX01000570.1, read on the forward strand.
ACTAAAAGCTGGACTCTCTTTATCCACCACAGAAATGCCCATCAAGATTAACTTAATAGCCCCACCTTTATATGGTAATTTTTCTACTGTTTTTATTTAAACTAGATTTTAAGATGCAATGCAACATAATTCAATTCAAAACAATTCTTGAAAAGTAATAAATAATTTATAGGTATGTTTTGCTTTTAAATTACAATTTCTGTTTTTATAAATTTATTTACCATATAGAATTATTTATTTGTTTTATTAATTAAATCTTATTATTATTCTGCACAATTTAAATTTTGAATTTACTGGTCTTAGATCAAAAAGTTTGAGGACTGCTGCTCTACAAAAAAAGGTTCTTAATTATTTAACATGTGTACCTGTCTAAATCAATTCTGAAAATTTATTTAACTTTTTCTTGTCCAGAATATTCTAACACTGCCTACCACAACACAACATTGTTGTTATAGCCAAAGAAAACCCATACGAAAGTGGTAGCTAGCGAGACGGGTTAAAAAACAATCTTAACATTTTCCATACTCCACCATGATTGAGCCTTGTTATTGAATCAGGTCATCCACATTACAAAGCAATAGGTTAGCCTAATATTGATAGAAAAGCGGGTTGTGAGATGCTTATCGAATTTCAAATGTTCTTGTATGACAATCAATACTTTTTTAAAAAGTATAAAATGCAACTATGTATCCATTTATATCACAATGTAATTTTCTTTTGTAGTAATGACCACATCAACACCCGAAAAGGCGGATGGTCTCAAAGCTCTACAGGATGCTATTGATAAAATCAAGGACACCATCACAGTATCTGGTGGCGTTTTTAATGTACAGATGGCAGTAAGTATACATATTAAAGATTAAAATATTAATTAGTATTACTTCTGGTTAACATATATTACTAATAATACACACTATTTTTTTTTTTTTGTTATGAAGATGTGAAATAAATATTCAATATATGTTCAAAACATAATAGAATGCTAGTTAAGATGTATTCAACACTACATTTTGTTCTGCTTTTCAAGTTTTTTTTTGTTTTAATTTTGAATCAATCAGAAATGGAAAGTATTATATTACAGTAGTTATTATATTTAAATATTGTAAATTAAAAATTACATATTTACTTTCTGTGGTTTGTAGAACATGTTTTTGAAGTATTCGAAAAATTTCCAGCTTTGTGCGCATAGCGTACGCAATATGTTGTGAGCTTCACTAATTTTTGGTTAAACATTCACGACAGCGACTATTTTAGTGTTTCTCCTCGTGAGGCAGCAATTATATTCAACGAGAAGGTTACAAGGCATTTTGTGCCAACAAAAGTAGTGTTACACGAATTTGTATTGACGATATGTTACATATTTTAATAATTTATTACCTTATTATTTTAAGGTATTTACCATTAAATAGATTCAAGTTAGTGTATCGTCGGTGTACTTATCGCCTGATGAGATAGTACGGAACACGGATTAGTCTAGTGTGACCTTCCGGTGGGCCACGCTAGCGTGAACGTGTTAAAATACTTCCCGCCTACTATTTTGGCTAACAACAGTACTACTATATTACAATCATCATTCCAGCCCAAAGTGGTAACCGCGACAGACGAAGCAGAGCTGGCGCGTCAGATGGAGCGCGCCGAAGCGGAGAACGCAGAAGTTGCAGGCGACTCGGCCGACGAGGGTGACGATCAAGGTATACGAATTTATACTTTATTTTTACTAAACTAAGGTTCCTATTTCTTTATTAATAAAAACTAGCCACTTCTAGACATTTCCTAATTCCAATAAATCAAGAAAAACAACGAATTAACGGCTAATTTTCGTGCAATCATATTTAATTTATACCTTTGTATTGTGGTAGTTTTACCTACCTTTTTAATAATATATTATTTTTAACCGACAAAAAGAAGATTCTAATATCGACGTCACATTTTTTTTGCTTTTATTTAACCAATTTGCGATTTTCATTACTAGTTAATGGATATAATTTATTGGAAGTTTTTTTGTGATAACATACGTAACCATTAATTTTATTTATAATCAATAGTCATAAAATAAATAATCATTATTTAAAAAACCATATATGTATCATTAATTTTTAAAATTTTGTAAACATTTTTGATTGAAAATTAATATTTATGTTCCTCCTGTAAATTCATCTGAAACGCAGTTTCACCTACAAATATCTACATTTAAAAAAAGTTATTTCTACATTAATATTATTTTCATTACGTCAAGGTATGGGAGACGCGGGTGATGAGGGTCCACAACAAAACGGTGCGTCTGATGAAGATGATGAGAACTGAACATAGATATAATATTTATATCACTGTAACATGTATACATTCACTATATATATAGTAAAGTCACCAAACTTCATAAATATACATCTGTTTTATACAACCCTTGAAGTTTTTTCTGCCTTACAAAGAATCCTCAAAGAAACGTATAAATGATTAATCAATAAATAAAATTGCAAAAATGTTACCACAGTAATTCCCTAGGCTTTAATGTAAGATTTTCTATAAATGTTTAAAATTATAATAAATAATACAAATATGAACATCTTAACTATATTTATTAATTATCTATTTACAAATTCATTCTAAATAAACTTATTTACAATTAATTTACGAAATGATTCTAAATAAGGTCAACATTTGTTAAATAATAAAATTTTCAAAATTCAATTATACTTTACGTCCATTTATTTTAGTCAGTTTACTTCTGTGTATTTTGTCAAAGAACAGTAGACCGGCGGCCCTTTCGATAGTTTCAGGTGGTACCTGTACATAGAAAAACATTTTATAATGAACTTGCCGTCATTCGACCGCTCATTTGGGCGAAATAAAATATTTATTGAATATTAAGATTATTTGTCTCGAGTATGGGTACTACATTGACTTGGAGAATAAGTTTCTAACTAGCGGTTTAACACGTTCCCGCCGGCATGTACCACTAGTGGTATTTTGAGGCCTGTCCCATTGGACGGCTTGTACCATTGGTGGTACTTACGTAATTGTTTCATCGGGCGGCATGTACCACTAGTGGTACAAAGAAAGAAATCAATTAAATGTGTAGTTTTTGCTAGTGAAAAGAAAGAAGTTTGTAAATGAAATTAATTACAGTGCACTATATTAATCAAATGGGGTATACTATGCTTTCGAATTTGTATGTAGTACTGCCACTGCCAACTATAGCTTACCATGAAAGACGACACGGGTGTTTCATCCGCTATTTTTTGGTTGGGCATCACATACGCCTCCATGTCTAGGCACCCGTCAGTCCCTTCCCCCACTACCACCTTGTAGAAGTGGGTCGGCACCGCCACGGTGTTAGTACCGATCACCTGATACCGGATGTAAAATTTGCCATCTGAATCTTTCCTGGAAAATGTAATTAATGTTTAATTCCCTGCTTACAAAAGAGTGTCCGTACAACCGACGGCGATAGTTGGCGTTCGCTAGAAACAATCTTGTATAAGCAGTCATCATCATTAACTTCACCTTATCACATTTATTTAAAGTCGAAATTCATTTTTCTTTGGTCTTCCTCTATCCTTACATCCTCTATTACATCCATCCTCTACACTTATATTTAAGTCTTTTAGTGACATTTTCTTCATTCCTTCTCATAACTCTTGTGAGCAAGTGAGAAATTAAATACATTAGAATTACTGTTAGTAGGTATGTGATCCTAGAAACTATGTACAGCCACAGCTCCTGTATTAAAGCCAAGTCGTTGTATACATTCAGTACCAGGTAAGACCGACCTAACTACTGAAATTACTCAGGTGAAATGAAAAAAAATCAAGAAAATTTTATAAATGCAGATGTCTTTAAGGATATTAGAAGCACTTCTTCTAAACTTAAAAGTTAGAAGCACAGTTAGTAATGTTTACTATAATTTTGAAATAAAAAAAATGGTTAAGGATGATATCATTCCACCTTGCAAAAAATATAGAAACCCTCAAGATCATACGTAAATATTGATGCCAGAGGTAACGTCATGAATGCATTTAAAACTAATGTAAAAGCTATATGTATTGTATTCACAAAAGTATTAAATCACCTGGGTAGATATAGGGGACCTGTGCAGCAGTACACATTTTCGTAAACCTTCGTCAACTTCCTCACGTGTTTCTCCAGACGATTCCAAGCGTGTCTATTAAATCCCTCGCCAACCTGCGGTCAACCAATGACACAGTCTATTTATCATTGGAGCGTTATAGCACTCCTTTTTGGCTATGAAACCATAAATGTGTTTTCGCATAACCATTCTGTTTCATGTTTTTGTTGCTTAATGAAATGAATATCTATAAGGGTTTTGAGTTCACTACATAATTTATTTCAATTACAATCAATGGACAATTTACAATGAAAATTAAGTTTGCAGAAATAGTGCTGGTAGGCGCACGCCTAACGTAATGTGATTGTTAATTAGAAAAGTAGAGTGAACCGTTAATGTATTAAAACCATAATCTGAGCTGCGGTACATCTAGAATGCACTAGAAAAATATTCGAATAGACTGTCTTGATTGATTCAATAACAATAGCATTGATTCTCATCATCTGTTTCACGGCACTTTTGTTTACCGCGAATTTTTTAAAATGTAGAAAAACTTACGTTTTTTAAAGTTAAATAAAAAAAAGTACTCATATATGAATACCATAAAATAATAAAATAGTAACACTTTTGTAAACTTATTCTATGTGAGCTGCCTAATTTTTAAATGATTGACAGCCGCAACAAAAAAGGGTAAATGTATATAATAAATGAAATCACTGTAAGTGTTTGTTACCTGTGGAGCCATATTGGTGAGTAGGAATGTTTGCTCCACATGCCTCTGATCCAATTTATGGTTGCCAGCAGCCGCCATGTGTCCTCGGTCAAAACCAGAACCCTTGTAATCACTATTGTGAGATCTGAACGAAAGAAAATTTACTTCAAATTAATTTGATAAACTTACAATAATGAGACAGTCATCTAAAATATTAATAACAATTTAGACACTACTTAGTGAAACATTATAACTTAATAATTGTTTCTGTTTGAAGGTGAGTGTTTTAATTAACATTTAACACTAGAGTTAAAAGACCTTGAAGAGGAAACCACAATAAAATGTCCATAAACCTATTGGTAATCAAAACAATTATTAACCGATTGGTGTTACTTTGGGTATGAATTGTTTAATGATCATTGTAAACTAATCTTTATTTAAATTTTTCTATGAAATCTTTTTTGTTATTTTAGATATTGTTATATATATATTGATCTGTGGGCATATTTGTAATTCTTAATATTAATCGCTTACAAGTAGTTTTACTAAAAATAAATGAATTTGGTTCATATCTTGAACATGCGTATTTAATAACTTTTAGATATAAACAAAACTAACAAAATATTTGATACCTGCCTTCTATATACATTCCTACTGGAAAAAGAGGAATTGTACAGAATTACATGTGTATATTAAATAAAGTGCTAAAAACCTGAAGAATGGATGAATGCTCTCATCTGGAGTAAAGTCACACTTGCTTCTATCCACCTTGTCATTCTTGTCTACATGTGCTTTTGTCAAGTGTTCAAACACCCAGTGTGGTACCCTGTTCCGCCTGTCGTAGGACAGTACAAAGTCATCATAAGAACGTACAGTGTCTAAGCCGGGGAAGCCATACTTCATTATTTGTGAAACCTGTATTTTAATATGGAAATAATGTTTACATTTATGACACTTGAAAGCTTGCATCTTGCTATGATACTTATTTCAGACACGTTTTACCATGAGTGGTTGAAGGCATCTATGGACTAAAATATAACCTAATTTATTTTAAATTAAATAAACTTACATATTTCCTAACAATATCATATGCTGCAACATGTAAATATAAAAAAGAAGATTCATTGATTTCAATAAGTTTTTTTATCATGTTATAAACTTTTTTAGCTTTCATTGTCCATTGAAATTATATATGCTCCATGCTGTATATTTTTTAACCATAACTTGCAATGAATGAAACTAGCACAGTAAAGGATTGTAAGTTTTATTGCACATTATGTTACTTGTAAAATAAACAGAAACAACTTTTATAGATTGTTATAGTTTATATTCTATAGGAGTCAATATTGTTTTGGTGAAAATAAAGTCACAGAATAATATGAGAAAAAGTTTCAAGAGCTTATGTATTATAGTGGATTACCACATATTAATGACAATGAATGAAATTAAAAAAGGAAATATGTTTTCATTTCGTTAAACTAAAATTTTTAAATAAAATTTAAAATAAACTATAAATAGGTGATCCCCTACCCTGGTAGATCCACTTTCAACAAACGGTGAAGCCGCTGAAACAGTCCCGAATATTGGTAGCCCTGGCATATTTCTAATTAATTTACCATTAACATCTATTGAATTATCAATGAAATTTTTTTTATTCTTATACAGGCCGAAATAATAACCGGTAACTCCCACTGCACTTAATTTAACTATTTGTACTAATCTTTTTGATATCATTTTCCCACTTATACAGATGCCCCTGAAAACTTTAAAAGCGATATCTTTAAACTTACTTTTATTTCAAAATTTAAACTATTTAACCTACATGAAAAATTATAGGTTATGTCATTGTTAATCTATTTGACATATTTCAAAATCATGACTTATAGGTCAGTGTAAATAAGAACCACTACACACTTGTATTTTAATACCGATACTAAAAGCTGTACTACAAAATAATACCAAAAATTAAGTTTTTAATCATAAGTTTTTAGGGAAGAAATTTTTTAGGATTTTTTTTTATATTTCATGTTCAATATTAAAAGTATAAAATACACTATTGATAGAACATTATATTTTGCATAAAATTTAGATACGGGCAAAGCCTGCAGAACATATATCAATGACACCAGTGACAATATCACTGTCACATTCGTCGAATTGAAATTGTTATTTAGAAATATTTTATTTACTAATATAAAACTCGATGTATTCTTAAAATATTTCTTAGTTAAATGTAAATGTTTAAAAATATATCATATAATAAGCAAATCTGAGTGGAAAAATGAGTACAATTTTAAAAAAAAATATTCGCCCACTCCTAGTGCACTGTGTTAAATATAATTATACAACCGCACCTAAACCTGTACAAAAAATAAAAATAAATAATAAAGAATTTGTTTCTGACGAATATACTAACGTAACACCAAAGATTCTATCTTATTTAAATCGCAATTTACATTTAAAAAAAGACAACCCTCTGTCAATAGTGCGACAAAGGATTGTGAATTATTTCTATAGCTCTTTTACACACAGAGGTAACCCAACGTTTAGCGTGTACGACAATCTGTCACCCATAGTTAGTACAAAGCAAAACTTCGATGATTTGTTAATACCTGAAGACCATCCAAGTAGGACTAAATCTGATTGTTACTACATAAATAATAAGACATTACTACGTGCTCACATGACTGCTCACCAGAGTGAATTTCTTCGTTCAGGTCTGGATAATTTCCTTATGATTGGAGATGTATACCGAAGAGATGAGATAGACTCAACCCATTTTCCTGTATTTCATCAAGTAATTTCCTAATTATTTAATACTACAATAAATTACATATCAAAGTTGATTTTTAAAAATAAATCATAATAATCTCTAATAAAATATGTTCTATTCAGTTTATAATTATCAGTACTATAATACTGACATTGGCAAATAACTTGAAGAAGAAAGTTGTTACTCATAGAGGAGAACCTAATATAGATTATGAGAATTCAAACTCTTTTCATTATGTAATGTATCTTGGTTAAAATAGTACACTGTTTTGTTACGTATGAGGCTCGAGTTTTTAAAATACTTATGATTCACTATTGCTGTAATCGTACTTCTGTAGTGACCTTGTCAAAATACTTTTATGCTCTTAAATGGATTATTGTATGTTTATTATTTTTTTTAGTAATGTTCTTGTGATTATTATGGTAAGTGTATATGCTATTACTTTTTCTTTCAGGTTGATGCAGTAAGATCACAAAGAAAAGATCAGCTACTTCCTGATCAGACAGATTTTGAGCTATTTGAGACTAACTTTGATCCACAAAATCCATACATGTTCAAAAATTCGATCAACAATCCTAACAAACAAAGGTGTCACACTTTAGAAGCAACAAAATTAATTGAAGCGCAGCTTAAAGATCATCTCATTGGTCTAGTTCATACACTCTTCGGTGAAAATATGACACATAGATGGGTTGATGCATATTTTCCATTTACACACCCATCCTGGGAGTTAGAAATCTTTTATGAGAACTATTGGTTAGAAGTTCTAGGTTGTGGAATTGTACGAAATGAAATATTGGCAAACGCTGGCCCAAACAACACAATTGCATATGCGTTTGGACTTGGCTTAGAGAGACTGGCAATGGCATTGTTCAAGATTCCAGACATACGATTAGTGTGGAGTCAAGATTCAGGTTTTGTATCACAGTTTCAAAATAAGAATTTCAAAGAAACAATCACTTACAAACCAGTATCATCTTATCCACAATGTACAAATGATATTTCGTTTTGGCTACCTCCAAATCTTACTACTGATACATTTATAAACAATGATTTCTATGATTTAGTGAGAGACATTGGAGGGGATATTATTGAACAGGTAATTACTTTCTTACTTATTGTCTAACAAAGCAATCCTTACTTAGAATGTATGAAAATAATATATACTAATGATATAATGAAAAAAAAATTAAAATATACACATAATAAATCTAAATTAAGGAACTTGTAAATTAAGAACAAGTTATGATAGTCATTCTTACACAGGATTGTGTACTGAGGTTTGTCATGATCACTTCAGACCATCAACATTATACTATTGTATGTTACATAATGATTATTGCCATTACAATATTTATTGTTATGAAATAACTTTTTTGGGGATCTGTACCCTAAGAGTGACAACCAGATCAATATTACTAATATTCCACTGTATGTCTGCCTGTCTATTTGTCTATCAGCATTTATGTCTCATGAACTGTAATAAGGAAGAAAGTTGAAATTTTGACAGCTTATGTATATCTATTGCCACTACAGCAACAAATAATAAAAATGAAATAATACTTACAAGAAACATAATTTTATAAATGTTTATGGTTTGGAACCCTTCACGGTGCGTGTCGAACACGGGACATGGTTATTTATTTTCTGAAAACATTTGCTTTGTATGTGTGCAGCTACAAGATCATTAATATTTAAAATTAATTTACTTCTTCCAGGTTAAGCTCAAAGATAAGTTTATACATCCGAAATCTAAGAAACACAGCCTATGCTACAGCATTGTATACAGGCATCTAGAGAGAACACTCACCCAAGCAGAAGTGAATGAAGTACATAAGGAAATTGAAAAGGCTGTTGTGAAATATTTTGATGTTGTTATCAGATAGAAAAGTGTTTGTTAATAGTTTTAGATTTGTTTTATGAATAAATTATGTCTCATTATTTTATTATTCTTTAACTTATTTGCTCTGGCACCCCTCTGTTTTCTAATTCTCCACAGCAGAACAATAAATAAATGCTAGCGTAATTGAGTTACAATTTAATTCAGAAACAATTTTGTTTTAGTTGGTTCTTATTATTAAACTGTGTCGATAGATGTATAGTGCAGAATAAATCTTTAATTTCTTCTCTTTTTTTCCCTACATAGTGCACACTATGTAGGGAAAAAATATTGTTGAATTCAACTGAAAAACTAGCACCCCAGTAACATAGAGGGTGATAGCTAATGCGACGGTGCAAAAAATCTATCACCACTTGGATGGTGTTTTCGGAATAGTACCTACTTGCTACAAGGCAATGAGTAAACCACTGCACCATGGAGGCATTTGAACTGGTTCATAGTACGGTTAATGTGACAGAAAACAATTTCATTATTAACAACATTCGAAGTTAAAAAGCACCATGACTTATCTTTTCTTTTTAACGATATTTTCACAAACTAGCTGACTCTGCGAACTTTGTACCACCTAACAATCAATGAATGTCGTTTTACATTTTTACTGAACTTAATTTGTTTAATTGTGATCATTCTTAATTGTCCACGCTTTTATCAATATATTAGAATTATAAAACAAAAAATTTTCGATTGCACCATCTAGTGATAATTTGTTAAACTATAGTAAATCTCATGAGGACGTTATTTCATAAAATAACTTACCTACTTGTTAAGTATCATAAAAATCTGTTCAATTGTTTTAACGCGACTCACAATCACAAATACAGATAGACAAAAAGGCAAAAAAAAATTTTTCGCATTTATCTTCAAGAAAGTGTATTTCATTTAAAATTTACAATAAATATGCAATGTACAGATTCGGGTAAATCAGTTTTATTATATGTACAAGTATAAAATTATTTATTTTTAATAAGAGATAACTATTGCATTTAACGACGTATTTATATTTTCATGGATATAAATAAAAAAAACGTAAAATGTGTACATTTTATTAAAAAAAAAAACTTAAAATAACATTGAAAGAATTACTTGTGACTGCATCAAAAACGCAGTAATTAAATATATAAAGAGCTTATAAACTACGAGGTTTAATCAGGACATGAAGTGATCTTATTGGAATCACGGTTCACGTGACATGGCAATAACGTGATCTGAACACATTTAAAGAAACCATTAAATATCACAGTCAATGCCTTGAAGCAATCGTACACTCAACTTACATAAACAAATATAATATTTACATTGTAGTTATTATCTAACTAATTTAAAGTCTCTAATAACAAGAAAATAAACAATTTATTATTAAAAATGTCAAATATTTACTACTAAGATATTTACATCACAGTAATAATAAACGTCTCCTTATAGAGACTGCATTGTACCTAGGCCGTGCAATATGATAAACGTGAGTGACATTAAGAACTAAGCTAAATGTCTACCGCTATGACAGTTTAGAAATCCTAAGATAATATTTGCATATACTTGGTATTTGTATAACACTTATGTAGACAATTATTGCACGGACAATTTTACGTAGCATTGTACAATTGTAAAAGTAAATGATATAAAAATTCAATGTAATTTAGAACTAAGAGTATATGACAAAGAACTGGTCTACAACAATAATTTCATATTTTTCTCCACTTATAAATTATAAATATTTCTAGAGAAGTATTTCGCCAGCCGAATTTAATTCTTATATAGTAACCATTTTACGATCATTTAATCCGGGGACTGGCCCAGCCAGCATGTAGGCAGTGGGTATCTCCTAGTTAAGTCAAAATAAAATATGACTTTCAAATCCATAATGTATTTGAAATTTTACACATGGTTCATTTCAATAAAATTAAAATTGCATTTTCTTGTTTAAAATTTTCACATAAACTAAGTTGTTAAGGCTATAGTTTAAAAGCGACTATCACATTGACATGAAGGCTTCATTTCAATGACAACTATAAATACGGCAGAAAGATATCAAGAACATGCTTTGAACTGAAATGAATATGACCCAATTATTTATTATCATTACAATTAACTGAATCATATACATTCACCATAATCTTTAAATGTATGATTTTCACACCAGATAGTACTACTAAATTTAACTGAATTTTTCTAGAATATTAACTTGTCAATTTTATTTAACTACATATTTACAAGACTAGATATTAGTTTTATTTACAGTATTACACAAAGTATGAAATAATATTATATATATAAGTATTTACTATTAATTCTTACTTAGCTTCATAACTTCACTAGACCTTAAATACCCGTTAGTATTATATAATTGGACTGGTTCTACACTTATGTAGCTTTCGCTAAAAATATACGACAATTTAATATAGAAATAATTCAACAATAGTCGCTTAAAAACTGGGAAACATTTAACAACTTAATAAATTATCCTATATATCCGTTACAAACATCTTTCTCATTAAGCTTTTGCTTTTCCCATGACGGAAAAAGAATAAAATTAAAATCCTAAAATGCAATTACCTTCTTCCTCGCTACCAGAATCAATTTTATCTGTTTTTTCAACAAAATCTGTCGATTCAGGGTCAAACTCAACAGGTACATCGTATTTCGGTACCTCTACTATATCTTCACCTAGTTCAAAATTCTTTTCTTCACGGATGCGCCTAAATTTTTTTGCCAACGGTTCGTCGTCTGAAGAATCGGAACCACCATCTTTGTTATGCTCGTTTTCTTGTACCATTCTTTCTCTATTTATTTGTAATAGTTTTAAATTAGTCGGTTTTCTATTAAGTTGCCTATAATGTTTAGCGATGCTTAATTTTAAATGATTATCTAAATTCTTAGACGGTACAATTTGTTTTAAGTTCTTTAACAAAGATTTAGGCGATGTTTTGTACAGCTTTACAGGTTTTGGAATTTCACTTATTTGCATTAATTTCGGGTTCTCGGCTACATATTTTTTTAAAAGTGATTGCATGTTTGTATTAATGTTTAGTCTTTTATCGCTTTGCACCTCGTGATTTGATGAGTTGTTGGTCAATGATACATCATTGTCATCAGTAAGATCAATAACGGAATTAGTATCAGTTTCTTTTACTTTTTTCCTTATAGATATCATAATTTTTTTTATAATTCTTTTGCGATTAGTGCTTAGTGCCTTATTATCATTAATTACTATTACATTACGATTATTCAATATGGTGCTGTCAATAACATTATTCAATGTTGATGAAATCGCAGTTGGTGGTAATGACACAGATACGTCTACAGCTGTATTAATGTCTTCCGGAGAAATCCCCGACATTGTCATTAAATCTGATAAAATTGTTTTTCTCTTAATATTATCATTGGCTGCACAACTAATTTCTTCAACCACTCCTGATTGCCTTTCACCAATTTCCGCTGTATTATCTTTTGTACATGATTTATCGTTTTCAGATAAATGGTCGTTTAAGTTGACGGAAATGCTTTCGGAAGTATTCATTGAATTATTATTACCAAGCTTGGCAGTATCTTTATTACAATTTTTAACGTTTACGTTATCAAATCTCGTTCCTACTAAATTGTTTGCATGATCGACTACTAACAAGTTTGATTTAGTATTCGAATTGTCAACATTTAATTCTGAATTTTCATCAGGCAACATTGTAGAGGAGATATTTAATTCCGAGTTCTGATCTGACATTATTGTATTGGCGACATTTAATTCGCAGTCTGATTTGTCCACATTGAACTCATTACTGCGAGGTGGTGTTTGTTGGGAGTCGAGTGTGGTGACTGTCCCGTTCAGTTGTTTTTGAACTGCTGTTAAAATATCCGGCAACTTAGAGAAAATTTCTTGGTCAATCGGCACTTCAGGATTTAGATTAACCCTTAGTGTGTTATCCGGTAAAAGTACTAGGTTAACCCCTTTCGGTAAGATTGGTTTTGAGGAATTGTCTATGATTGGCATGATCGGCGTTAAACGTTCTGTAGAATCAGTTGGTTCATCTTCAAGTAGGGATATTGTTTCAATTGCAGTGTCGGGGTTTTTATTGGGCTTAAGACTGCAAGTTTTTTTGGTCGATAGCCTTTTTGCTGTATTCCCTTTTCTTCTTCTCTCCAGGGGATGAGTTGCACTGGTAACAGTAACTGGTACAGACTTCTTATCACGTTTACTATCTGGCAATAAAGATATATCATTTGTATCAACAGCAACATCATTCGACAAACAAACAGAAGGTTGCAATACCACATTCGACTCCATTTCAAATTGAACAACACCAAATGAATTAGGAACTATATTTGTGAGGAGAGGTGACTTGATGGAGCACATAGATTTCACATTATTCGTTACATCGATAGAAACAGTTTGAGGATCACATTCGAGCGCTTCAACAGAAGGTGGATATTTTTTAACGCCATTTTTTTTATTTTTTTCATCGTCCAGAATGGAAGTATCATTGTCATTTTGACTTTCAATTATATCGTGATCTTTATCGGAACTAATGTCGGCGTTACCATTGTCATAATCTATTATTAATTTCTCTTTGCTCAGAGTTTCTTCTACAAGATATTCACGGCAACAACATACACAAAGCCGTTTGGGGCATTTATGTTTATATTTCGGTCCTCTTTCACTATTTTGCAGTTCTATTTTATGTCGGGCCCAACAGCAGAAGGTACTTAGGGCCGGAAGCTGTCGATACGGTCTTACCTCTTCATCTTTTTCTGGTACTTTACTTGATTCCTCATTTTCTGTTTGAAGAAATGCCACACTTTTTTCCACTTCATCATCATTCATTCTATTAACGCGGTTATCATTATTTTCATCGAATTCACAGTCATTGGTTTCATTCGACGTACTTAATTTATTGTCTTCGGGAGTCCCTGGTCCCGTTTTCACGGAATGGGCTCGTTTTTTCTTTTTATATCTTTTAAACTCAATACCATTCAGCAAACACAATACTTTAGCAAGAGTGTCTTTTGTAATCAAAGAATCGTCTTCATGTTTTTGCAAAAGACAGCTCCATGGTGGCATCTTGCGTACTGATCTTACTTTAGGATGATTTATCTTTTTATAGACTGCCCGTTTCCTTCGTAATTCCGCAGCTGATAATTTTCCGTCAAAATTTGAATACAAGGAACTAATTTCAGGTTTCTTTACGTCTACTGGGTCTGAACTTGGAAATGTTATCAATTGTACCGGGGGTTTATTGGTGGACGACGTGTCATTAAGCGGTAGGGGACTTATTTCTGCTGTAAGCAAATTTTTATTGACAAGTCGTAGTTGGTCTATATCTGACAGGTTTATAACTTTATTACTTTCATTAATAGAACTTATCACAGATAGATCTTTTTTAACATTATCGTTTTTAACTGGTAATAATTCCTCGGCTTTAATTTTACTGTTAACTAGTAAGCTTTGTACAGGTGTTGCCGAAGGAATTACTGATGCCGTATTTTTACAGTCGCGATCGCAGATGATGTTTTCTTGTTTCACTAAAGAGTTAATATTCCGTAAATATAAAGTATTATGAACTAGTTTACTTTCAAATTGCTTGTGAACATCAATTGTCACAGGTTTGCAAGCGTTAAAAAGCTGTCTGTTACGTTCAATTGAAAAGAAACCTACAGTTAATCTCTTCAAACGTGTATTAAAGTCAGGATTCTTACATAATTGTATTGGATTATAACTTCGACTTTTTGGTTTTTGTAATAACCAACTTGCGTAGTTTACCCTCGGAAACTTAGGTGATACCGAATCGTCATAGTCAGTTTGATTTTCATTTCCATCTTCATTTATGTCTTTATTTGCATCTTCATGTTTATCTGCTTCTTCATCCACATTTTCATTTAAATTATTACTTACAACATTCCTATAAATGGGTTTGCTTTCAGCTATAACGCAATTAATTATATCGTTACCTTTAATTGTCACATAACTTTTATCCTTAAAAATATTCATATGGTCCAATTTTTTCGTATAACAGACTGGGATCATAATAAGATTTCTATCTATTTCACTTATAGTCTCGTCTTCATTTTCTTCTATCTTCGGTTGTTTGTCTGAAATAATTTGATAGAACTTTAATTTCATTAAATTCATAATAAGAACGTTAGAAATAGTATATCTATTTGGAACAACAAATTATTACCTTCTCCCTCTTTTTTCTTTTGCTCATCTACATCATCAATATCCTGATCTTCGAGTTCAATTCCATCGTCTACAAAATTTAGTTCTAACGGTAGCTCGTCTAAATTAGTTACAATACTCGAATTATAACCGATTTCATTATTATCAGTCTTAACATCTTTATTAGGTTCAGTCACATTTTCGATTAGAGAATTCTTAAGAATAATTTTAGTACCGTCATCATCGTCATTTAGATTAGGTTCAGTAAGTGTGAATTTATTATCTAGGAGCTCATTAATTTCTGTGTAAGATTCTGTAATCATTACATTGCCCATGACACTTGTAATTTTTGGAAGATTTATTTCCGGCATATCTATTAATTCGGAATCAGTCACGTCAGGTCTCTCCACTCCAAATGTTACATTTTCTAATATTGTTTCATTATAATTGATTGGTATATGGATGTTTTGTAAGAGTTGAACGTCGTTTTCATCTCCATCAACGTCTATTACTTCAGCAGGAGGCTCAGATTTTATTGTTACACCTACATTTTGTTTCTCCTGTAGTACTTGGCGGCATTTACGATTTTTAACGTCACTTTTTTCATTGTTCTCCACATCATCAGCCACATCATCGTTATCGGAATCGGCAGCCAGCTCTATCGTCTCTACATTTGGCTCAACCACAACAAGATCAGGATCGTTAACTGGAACGAAAAACAAAACAAATACTTCGAATTTCTGCAAATCTGCATTGATGACAAATATTTATAAATGGATAATCTGGGAAAAGCTGCAAACCACCTACTGTAGTAGAGATTTGGGAATCTCACCATAAAATATTAATAATAATACACTTACAATTATTATCATTTAATGAAGCCAATATGCGCCTGTTCTCCTGAAAGTAAAATCGATGTTTCAGTAAACGAGTATAGACAAAAGACATTCAAACAATGAGCATATTAATGTAATTTACCAATTCAGTACAGTCATAAATTCCTGTAAGGGGTTTAACTAAATACGTGAGAAGCCGATAATAATTTAACTTCAGTCAAAAAAAAAATAACATTTGAAAAAGTGTGAAGTGTTTGTGATCATTAATTAAAATAATACTTACAAATGCACCGGCTAGGACAATTTGCTTCTTCAATATCAAATCTGACCAGTTTTCAAACGGCTGAGTTATTAAATCCGGATAGCTGGAACAAGGAGGATTACGAATCATAGAAAAAAATTATACGAATAGTGTATAAATTGGAGTAACTTGACTCGAACCGAATAGCATATAGTAGTATAAAAAATTTCTAATTGGCGCCTTAAGTATACAGTTAACTGAGATAACAGTTATAAGATGAACAAGTTAATAATGAAAAATATACAGAAATTATCTGGAACAAGCCAGTGTAGGATAATTTTTCTATTAAATTATTGTTATAAACATCATGCAAATAATATTTGAAAAAAAAATATTCAAATACCTCTGGCCGCCTAACGTATAAAATACCCGCAATAAATGATCCTGAAAACGTTATATTACCACAGAGCTAACTGTAGGATTAATATGCTGTATGAACATCGATTTACGTCATCTAAGGTAACATATGAAGGTTTTAACTAAGGAATTTATATTTAAAAGTTATTTATATCTATCTATAACATAACACTTCTGTCAGTCATTATCATCTCACATTTCTAAACAGGTGCACTGGTTTTAAACTGTCAAAAGCTTGCAATAATTAATATGAAAAAATTTCGTTAAACTCAATTTTTTATTTTTATAATCTTCCAATGTGGATATTTCATTATTAGACGGAAATGGGATTTTCAATAAAAATTTTCTATAAATTATTTACACGATACTTATTCCAATAATTAAACAAAAATTGTCCTTCACCTACTTGTCCTTGCTATAGCTTATGCACGAGTGTGTGCGTGCATGCTAATGTGTGTATGTGTATTTAAATTTATAAGAAACATAGATTTGTTTTGACATCAGTAATAATAATATTAATAAATGTACACTGGCAGTACATTTGTGGATTTTAAGTGGTTACAATTGAATACTTACCGGGAAGCAACCTTCAACTGTAGATAAGACGGCCTGTGAGCATTAGCTTTCTCTAGATGCTTGGGGTTCCCTCGATATAATTGCCAGAAATTGTACACCCTTGATCTGGTTAACTCTTTCAGTTGGTACCAACGACGTTGCAGCAACATTGGTGAACATTGACGCCCACTAAAAGATTATTATTACAAATATTATAAAAAAAAACAAGATAATAACATATATTTAATATTCTTGAAATATTGATATATAACTTAATAATTACTGGTTAACGGCTTATCATTTAAAACTTTAACAGTCCTAAATAAATTAATGAACTTTTTACTAGCAAAGTGATGATTATTATTAAATAAACAATTTACAAAGCGTTACATTATCAATGTGACTGTTTTAGAATTAATAATAGAATCAATGATCGAATGAATATCGATCGATAATTAAATGAATGATGGACTAGATTTCACCAAGCACTTTAACATTTTTAATTATTTAGATACATAACCCATTCGGAAAAATAAACGCTATGTATTAAATTTTAAATGGAGAGCAGTTTTGTTTACTATATAGTAAAAATAACAGTTCTGTTATAAATGAAGACATTCTTTAACAAAATAAAAATAACCTCTACAATTTTATCGCCCAGGAACAGAGATCCGACTTTTTCAATAGCAAACTTTAAATAACACTGTTAAAAAAAACTATGGACAGAATATTTTCAAGAAATTTATCGTAAAATTAAACCATTAGTAAATTAAAACGGTTAAACAAGAAATACCCATATTAACCATTTTGCATTGTCGTTCAAAATGCTTGACCTCAATTAAAAATCCGAATTAAAATTGTGATTCATTATAGTAACTGATTTTTTCTATATTTAATTATCAAATTACAACCAGAAGAACAAATAACAAAGATTTACTCAAAATTTATTATTATTTATTTTACAGACTAACCGAATTCCCGATAGACTGAAAACAAAAAACATGAACTATTGTTTGCGGATTACTCCGCCAGATGATACAAATAGGTTAAGAATCTTTATGTTACATATAAAAAACAAATAGATCGTAACCTTACCCGGTATTGTATTCTTTCGTTAAATTGGACCACGCCTCGACGACATTTTTGGAAGCCAAATACTCGATGTCGTATTTTATCACCAATTTTAATAATTCCGCTAGAACAGCGGGTTCCGGCTTACCACTGAGTATCATATCCTATAAACAAAATCACATTTACATTATACTTAACCATGCATAGTTAGAGCGTCTTGGCCTAGATGCCAAAGTTTAATTTTGGAGAATATGAATTTTTACATAATGTAATTATATGTTATAATCTAATTATAAGTTTCAATTTTCAAAATAATAATTGAAAATAAACATGTTTTATACTACATTTTTTCCCTTATCTATTGTAAGTCAAATCTAAAATTGCAGCACACAATGCGAGATATCTCGTTTTCGGCAATCAATTTGTTTAGTAAATCTGAGCACACATTATGGGAGCTTAGGCTTCATTGCGAGCATGAGCTAAATAAATATCATCTACACACGCCGCTGTAATATCTCTTCTGTTATTTAAATATATATTAATTTTTTTATTATCTGATGAATTATTTATTATTATCTGATGAAGAAAATCTCCGAAACTATCCAATGATTCTAAAAAGGGCTCGTTCATATTTATTTATGCATATGTTTTTTTACTTTCCAATTCGTTAACACTTGCCGATACATAGAGCTATAAAATCAGTTATTAAATTAGTGATTAGTAGGTGTAAAAAGTGATCTTGACTAAAGACCACGTATTGTTAGAATAATAAGTGGTAGAATTTTATTTGCTCAATAAAGAATGTAAATGCACTTGCTTAAAAAAAGAGAGAAGTAGGTAAAAGTACACAACACGGGTATACCTAAGTTGATAATGATAATTAGAGATCGAGAGAGAAAGAGAAGAAAATCAGACGAAAATTTTCAGTTCTTTCCTTGTTTTACTTCTGAGTTATTTCCGTTGGGGATGTTTAAAGATTTTTAAATAAGGCCACCAGCTATACTACAGATAGCAAGAAATGCTTAAAAAATTATCAATTTCTATTCTATAACAATCATATACGTTTAAAAAATGATTTTCGTATATTTCGATCGTACTAAAATTTGCCGAGTAAAACTAAATTAGTTTAGAAAACCTATACATATTTTAGGTAGACTCCTATGAAATACATTTTACCATCATATGGACAGACACGTGACAGTCATTCGATCTTTTGCGTTCGACATTCCGCACATTAGGACATGGCGATTTGCTTCATCCTACATAATGTGAGAAGAGTAGGATTTTAATAGTCAGTCGCCGACAGTGTCTGTTTCCGTCACTATCTTGATATATCTTTAGTCTTTAAGAGAACGGTGAATACCTTCTTCTAGGCTAATTTGCTCCTTCCCAAACTACATTTTCAGTTATTATCGCGTGGGATTGTGTTTAAGAGGTAGTTTATATAATATTTTCGTATTTCATTCAAACTAATCACCTCGCCAATGACGTCGACTTTATCATGCACTAGGACCAGGTCGAACGCCAACCAGTCCGTAGACGTCATGCGGGCGATCCTGGTGATGTAGTCAACGCGATCCTCCGCAGCCAACAGCCTCTTCAGTTTCTTCATTGTCAACGCCCTCATATGTTCCCTAAGGAGAAGTTCACTTAATGGAAACGGTTAGAAAAAAATAGCTTTCTTTGATAAATGTAGTGACCACTAATCCGTAACATAATCTACCTAACCAATAGACTGATCATTAGAACGATGGTAGCTGGGCGATGATTTCAAGAAGTATTTGTATACACTTTGTCTAAAATATCTTACTACATGATGGCGTTGCAAAACATCAATGTCTATAATGCATAAACTATCGTTATCAAAATTGACATGAGTATTCATTTGAAATCAGAATTTTATAACTGATCGTTAGATGGCGTTGCAGCGTTTCGACTTCTATACCGTTGAATGAATAATTACCATAAAAGTTAGTATGTTGTATGTAATTTATACAATTTGGTAACGGGGAAATAGGTCGCGCCATACACGTTGCTATAACATACCACAAAATAGTGTTGCAGCATTTTGCCTTTTTTAATATTCAATGAAACACCACTCAAATTAATTTAAGTGTAGATTTGCAATCGAAAAATTAGACCTCGCTACGCTCGTTGTCATAACTTACCACCGAATGACACTGAAGTATTTAAAATTTTTAAATCGTCCAAATAAGCGCCATTAAAATGATAATGTGAATATAAATTTTAAAACGTAAAAAATGTACCCAACTATCCAATTTGGTACAACTTGCCAGCAGATGGCACTGTCTCTGTATTTTCTTTTTATTTATGCTCTTACCATAACAAATTACAATCGCAGCCATATTCTTTTTTCAATTGCTGCCACATCTCCTCCTCGGGTTGCTTCTCCTGGTAAATGCGACGCGCGATGTCGCGAACCAAACGCCTCTTGAACTTATCGAGCGCAGACATTTTTCTTGTTTCGAGTCCTACGTATAGTAATTATAACATATTTAACATACAAAATTAACAAATCATACATTATTAACCCTTAGGCCTTTGGGTAGTTTGATGCATTTACTCGAGTGGTGCTACCTAGGCGCCCGGGAGGCTTGATACGTCAACTCGGAGAACAGTATCGGCGTCACTCGAGGGTAGGCGGATAACAAATTTTGTTGTATCCTATGTAAAAATTAATAAATAAACAAAATTATTTTTTTATGTTTGTTTGAGTATAAAATAATTTAATAATTTAATAATAAGTTCTATAAGATATTTCCCTAATATAGCTGAAATCGTCTCTGGTTCGCACGAGCTCAAAAGGCCTCGAAGACAATGTTAATATTAGATTGCAACACGTCCTCGGAGAACTGACAAGAATTTTATAATTTCATAGACCAGCGCCTGACCTTGATGCCTTCTGAAGAAATCTATGATTGTAAATCATTCTAGTCTAGAAAAAGCCTATACACCGTTGCAGATCTCTGTAATATCTGGAAGAAAACATTGAATTAAGAATAGAAATATTTTTTTTGAAATAATACTCTATTAAAACTAAAATATAAGAATAATTTATAAAAGTTTTATTTCCAAAAGTTCTTTATTCTATCTATTCATTAATCTTCTAAGCAGTGCTGTGATTCATTGGATAAAAAGCGTTTTACAAAAAATTTAAACGATATCAGGTAAATTAATTACATTTAATAATTCTTTGTTAACAATACCTTTAAAAGAATTAAATACTGTGAGACCGTTTGAGCACGAAAATTTATTTTATTTCTCAAATTGAGGGTATGGAGATTTTTAGTCAGAAGTGTTGAAAACGCTTAAAAAATTATTTTCTGTATTCTAAAGTAATTTTTTAAAGTAAGCCGTAGGAAATTTTTTTCCGATGATGTATCGTGTAAAACTTAACTATTTAAACTCTACTAATAACCTAAAAGTGTAAAAATAGAATATTTAAGCTATAGGCAGTTAAAAAAAACATATCATCTCTTCATAAAAATTATAAGGATCGTTTACAAGGTTTCCTTTTTGGCACATCATACATATACTCGTATGTTTATATTATATAGATATTAAATAATATAGAGATATAAGTATGATGATGTATGATTAAGTCGTTTGGCACCGGTTTAGAATAGTGCCAACCCATCACTTCCCGTGGGTGTCGTAAAAGGCGACTAAAGGAAAATCAGAGGATGGGCAGCAGCGTCTCCAATGTATATGTAACACTACCATATCACTGCGATCGTCAACCCGCCTGCCAAGCGTGGCGATTATGGCAAAACTCCCCAATTAATAACACAAGAAAAAAACGGACCCCAGTCCCCGGCGGCCCCGCTAGCCTTTGCCATGGTAGTAGCCATGGAAACGGTGGGGCAGGGGATACTGAGAATTTCCGGCAGAGATTCGAGTACCATCAACGATGACTTTTGGCCCTGGCAACATATAACACGCGCACACTGCGAAACGACGAGGAGATAGCTGAACTGGAGGAAGAATTAAGCAAGCTACACTGGGATATTGTAGGACTATCTAAGTCCTAAGAGAGGGAGAGGACTCGATAACACTCCGATCCGGTAACTTGCTATATTTCCGAGAGGGCGAACATCAGTCCCAGGGCAGTATTGGGTTTCCACCAAACGGGTTCCCGCCTTGTCGTGGCGGAGGGGCTTAGCTAGTGAAGCCAACAGGAACCATTCAGGAGGCCATTCCAGGCGGGCTTAAGATGCTGCCACGGATGTATTTCGAGGGGCTGCGGGAGCAGCGTGTATTTCGCTGCCCTTGCGGGTGTGGCGGGGAGAGGAGTATCTGTGTTATGTTGCCGCTATCCCTATCCTCCGCGACTAAGCGGTATCGCACCACAGATGCGGTGGCGGTGGAGCTGCGGAGGAGAGGGGGTAACCCCATCTTCTGCGGCCAACATACGGTTGGCGGCGGAGCCTGATCAGATCCGCCGCAGAGCTTGGAGGACCTGTGCTTTCGGATGCTCGTCCTCTCGGCTCCCATGGCCATTGGGAGACGTGCTCGGGGGTTCGTTGTCCATTTGAACGTAGGAAGCCAGAGAGGAGGGCGCGCTGTGTGTTCCAGCGCGCCTTGACAGGAGGGGATAGGGGGAGGTTTACCTCCCCTCTGAGGAGGGGCTGCACGTTGCAGCCAGCGCTGGTGTGGTTGTGGAGATGTGCGAAAGTGTTCCCGTGACCGTACCGTAAAGCGCCGAAGATGTAACATCGTGGTGGTTTTAATCGGTGCAAGTCTGACATAATCTGCCTTTGCCCCCGCGAAGGCAGATATGCGAAGGCATTTCCCCGACAAAAAAAAAGGCAGTGTCAGGTTTATCGTCCACAAGTCGCTCATTGATCGCGTTGTCAAAATCGGTAGTGTGTCGACCAGAATTGCATACCTGGTGCTCAAAATGACAGAAAGGTATTTACTGACGATCATTCAGGTTTAGGCACCAACCTCGTCACACACTGATGAAGAGAATGAGGTATTGTATGAGGATATTTCCAAAGCCATACATGCCAACAAAACTCACTACACCGTGGTCATGGGTGACTTAAACGCGAAACTGGATAGACGAGGCGATGGTGAGCTGAGAGTAGGGACATTTGGCATTGGAAAACGGAACCCCCGAGGTCAGAGGCTTGCTGACTTCATGGAAAAGGAGGGACTCTATATGATGGACTCCTTCTTCAAGAAGCGAGAACACCGCAAGTAGACATGGTTGAGTCTCGGCGGTGCAACGCAAAACGAGATAGACTTCATTTTGTCGACGAAACGGCATATATTCAATAATGTCTCTGTGATAAACAATCAAAACTGGAAGCGATCACCGGCTGGTAAGAGGCACATTGAATATCAACTCAAAGCTGGATAGGTCCAAACTAATGAAGTCTACGCTCCGTTCAGCACCTGTTCAAGTAGAGAACACCAAGAGCTTTCAGCTCGAATTGCACAACCGCTTCCAATACCTAGGCAAGTGCGAAGATGTGGACGACTATAGTAGCAGGATTGAGGAAACTGTCCAGACGGTTGGGAAAAACACTTTTAAAGCCCACCAAACCAACAGACTCAACAAAATCTCAAACCCGAGACTTAGGCCAATAGAGAAAAGACAAAGAATGATTCTGCGGTACCCGGATGACGTGCCCTAATACAGGCAACTAAATAGACAGATCTCTAAGTCTCGGACTCGCGACCTTCGCGAGCATAATATCAGTACCGTCACAGAGGCTATCAAGCGCAACAAAGGGTCCAAGGTATTCGCGAGGGATCTGTCAATTGGGCAAAGCCAGTTGACTAAGCTCAACCCCTAAAACGGTAGGATCGTGTCTTCCAAGCTTGAGCTCTTAAGGGAAATCGATATGTTCTACGGACAGTTATTCACATCGACACATCCTGCCAGCAATATGGCATAAGATCCAAGAACCAAACTAACCCTCCACTATACCGAAGACATCCCGGACGTTAGCCTGTACGAGATTAGTATGGCGTTTATACACCTCAAAAACTACAAAGCGCCGGGAGATGACGGAATAATAGCAGAGCTTCTTAAAGCCGGTGTAAAACCGATACTGAAAGATCTTCAGAAGCTGTTTAATTCTGTCATCCTCGAGGGCAAAACGCCCCAGGCATGGCACAGAGATATGGTGGTGCTCTTCTTCAAGAAGGGTGATGAAACTTTACTGAAGAACTACAAACCCATCTCACTTCTGAGCCATGTTTATAAGCTGTTTTCTAAAGTTACCACGAATCATCTCGCACGCAGGCTAGAAGACTACCAGCCTTCCGAACATTCCGGTTTCCGTAAAAGCTTTAGTACCATAGACCATATACATACGCTGCGGCAGGTCGTACAGAAGACCGAGGAGTACAACCTGCCTTAGTAGATCTTCACGCTAAGTGGGTCTCAAAATGAACATGGACAAAACGAAGATTATGTCAAACGTTCATGTACTACCCACTCCAGTGACGGTAGGAGATACTACACTCGAAGTAGTAAACGAATATGTATACCTGGGACAAACAGTTCAGTTAGGTAGATCCAACTGCGAGAAAGAGATTAATCGTCGAATCCCACTCGGCTACGTTCGGGAAGATATTTTCGTCTCAGATACCGCAGCGTCTCGAGCCGAAAGTCTTTGACCAGTGTGTGTTCCCAGTAAAAACATATGGAACTGAAAAGTGGTCGCTCACAATGGGCCTCATAATGAGGCTCAAAGTCACTCAAAGGGCAATGGAGAGAGCTATGCTCGGAGTTTCCTTACGCGATCGAATCGAAATGAAGAGATTCGCCGGAGGACCAAGGTTACCAACATAGCACACAGAATAGCTAGACTAAAGTGGCAGTGGGCGGGGCACATTGTTCGCAGAACAGATAGCCGTTGTGGCCGAAAAGTTCTTGAATGGCGACCGCGTGCTGGCAAACGCAGAGTAGGCAGACCTCCCACAAGATGGACCGACGACTTAAACAAAGTCGCTGGGACAGGATGGATAAGAAAAGCGCAGAGCCGTTCGTCGTGGCGATTCTTGTGGGGAGGCCCTTGTCCTGCAGTGAACGTATTTCGAATGATGTGATGATGATAAGTATGATGTATATGAGCTGATTGAAATTAAACATAATGCAATACGATAAAATCAAGGAGTATTTTGGGGTGGTTGCCACTTCGCATTAACGACATAAAACAGTGTTACAAGCTTCTAAATTTTGTAGATTACCAGAGTTTAAGCTACCAGAATTTGTTCTTTACTTATTCGATTCTAAATTAGATCAGTGCGTTCTGTTTCAGGGACACGGAGAAAACAGTTAACTTTTTAAAACAATAAAGAAAATTAAAGTTTTTGGGGTATTTCTACGCATGGCAGTATCATCGCTAATACACCACAATAAAAACAAGTTAAACATTTCATTGAATAAATTTTGTATTACCAACTTATGATACAGTGTTAAAGTACATGGAAAAGAAACGATTTGAAAATATAACTGCATCAAATTTATTGAATGGGTACTCGAAAGAAATTCATCTCATATTTAAATGTGTTTAAGCTGCAGTGTGAGTTCCTGACCTATATAAAACTCAAAACGTCTATGTTTAATCTTAACCCTCAATTATTATTGGACTTATAGTTCACTAGTCTACGATTATATTTTTTTAAACGAAAAAATTTAAAATTATCACCATCTAGATTCGACTACTCTTGTAGCCCCGAAATCCTCCCAGACAACTCCATGCGACAAGGCAAAAGGAAAACTGTGGTGTAGTAGTTTACCTAAATTATTATCCTTTATTATTTCATATCTAAAATCATAACTATACCCCTTTTTTTTCGAGTTTTCACAGCCGTTAAACAACAATGTCACAGGATTTTTATTCTAAATTATATTTAATAATTTTTTATACACTTTAAATATTAAGTTACATAAAAAATATTATTGTATATCAACTACTATAAAAATTATATAACTGTGACAACACTATGGACCGAAAAGGAAAATGTGAAGCTAGTAGCTAAGTAACGATTCATAAAAGAAAGCAACATTGAAACCTTTATAAGAACAAGTTCGATTTTACTTAAGTGTAGCAGTCATACATAATGCTATATAATAGTAAACACAGCGCTTAGTATAGCATAATACATTTGTTATTTTTAAAATTCACAACCGGCTTGCACACTTCGGAGACACAAAATGGCGATATCGTTACTCTTACACATACTAGAGCAAGAGTGAAATACTGCATCCCTCGATGATTTAAAACATATATAACAGGGGTAAAGCGGACAAATATATAATTGGAAAATGAAATACATAAAGATTGAAAATTAGACCTTAAAATAGAAATATTCATTACTAAAACAAAAGGGATATTCCATAACATTTACATTTTATTAGCTAAATTCTAGCATCGCTGTCCCGACAGAACCAAAATAGCCCTTCCAAGAGTTTTTTTACCGTAACAGTTATGTGCTGGCATATAGTCGACCAATTTAATTCACAATACGAAACCTCTAGGCTCTCGTTCATAGCTCAGCATTTAGACATTTTTTAATAATTCTACAAGATATGAACTTTAGTATACAAAACCTGTAAAACACTATACAAAATAAATAAAAAATTACTTCAAAAAGAAATATTTCTTAAAAAATTGTACTAAAGTTTCACACAATTCACAAATCTTCCTAACCAGGAAAGAAAAATCACTATTTCATGATCGAAGACCAGATTATATCCGGTCGCATCGCTGGAAATAAAAATAAATGACAAAAGGGATGCCATTCAGTCACCTACCAGTGAAAAGAGAGATCTCTTGATTGACCGACAGGTAAAACATTTTTATATTGCTTTTCAAATTTATATGCATTAAATTAAAAAAAATAGTTTTTTATATGAATAAAGTCTGGCTATATATTCAGCCACTTTTGCCTATTATAAATAATTTTAATCCGTAGTCTATAACATATATTTAAAAATTAACATTAAATTTTTTATAACCTTATTTGAATTATACGAAACTTGTACGCTTGTGATAAGGAAAGAATAATAAAATACTATATTATAATTCGTTAAATAACAAACTTAATGGTTTAATTGATTATTAAATTACGTAATAATATATGGATTTTTTTATATTTTTAACAAAAATACGTTATAAATGTAACAAATACAAAATAATGTTATTCCGCTAACAATGTTGGCTAACGTTGACATCGAAATGATACTGACTTACTTTGGAGGCCACCATTGTGTTATGTCACTAATTGCGTAATAACACTAGTGTCGTGAGTCTGAGATACTTACAATTTATTCAATTAAAAAAAAAACTATTTCCATTTTCTTATCATATATAAATGCGTAATAAATTTAAATATAAAATATGTATCATAATTTACGATATAATGCATAATTAGCAGAATTTTTAAACCTTCCCCTTCAAATTTTCTACGTTTAAACTCTACAAACAACTAAGTAAGAAACGTTACATGAAATAGCTTTTTTTTTCATTTATAAATAAAATAAAACATTTATTAAAAATCATTATTTTACGTGCTGGAAATGATATATTTAGTAATTGGTAGCTACCGTTTATCGAATAATTCGACAAGATAACAATATTTAAGAATATTAGCGGCACTACATAAGCTACTAGGAATGTAAGGGTAATATAAGAAATGGTATTTGTAGAGCTATAGTCATCTCTTTTCAATGCAATTGAAGTAAACACACGAAAGGTTTTGTTATTAAGGCGCGAACAAAAGAATAAATCTATAACCCGCAAGAATTAATGCTTATTCCCGGTATAAGTATCTTAAATGCTAATTGGGGTGATAAGCCATTGTTATGCCAAATTTCACAAAAATATGTAACAGTTTTTGTATGATTTAGCAACAGATTTCAATAGTGTTTTTTTAAGTCTATATATCGATTTCATTGACCACTAAAAAGGAATTTATAGAAAATATTAATAACATTATTCATCATAGACGATGTTATTTATATTATTATTACTTGATAACCTACTGACAAAATAAGCGAGTACATCTCCGAATTCCAACAAAATACAACAAAAGGTAAAAATCGTTATACGTAATAACACGCACTTTCAAATATTTATTTGTTAACAACTCATAAGAATAAAAACTTTTAAAACACTTTTTATTTGATTAATTGTTTATCCAGCGGCTTTTGTGAGTATATAACAAACTTAAAATATAATTCATTCATTAAGAAAAGAGTAGTAGTATATTAAGTAAATAGAAAATTTACGATACAAATAAAACAGATCAGAAAATAATTTTCTACACAACCGCTCAGCACTGACTCTTAGACAAGAATGACGTAGGACCAGGTGACGCGTTATAAATAGACATTCATTTAAAATTACAATATAAGGGAAAATAATTCATTTACCTTTTATAGTAGGTGAAACACTCACATTTTGATATATCGTTTTCAATAACCTGTTTCCAGGTTCACTAAATTGTTTCACTACGTAACTACCGAGTCACGTATTCAGTACCGCATCCGAACACAAAATGGCGAAAACACATGTTGAGCGTGAGAGCGAAAGAGAAGGGTGATCTACTTGTCTCTATCAAAACGATCGGTAGCGCGTTGAGTGCGAGAGGCCAAGTGAGTAGGACGGCCATTTTCTACAAACGAACATTTTTATACAGTTCTTCGCGCGTCGCAGTTGTCCACAGCGCTACGGTTTGGGTTTAAAATATTCTGTATACACAAATAGTATCTTATAGTCCTTAAGTAGCTTATTATTGTACAATATGAAATAATTATATTTAATTGTACCTTAATTATAACAAAACTAATTTACATGTCCACCCTTATATATTATTTATGTCTTTTTAAGTTAAAGGTATCTTTTGTGGGTGACTGTCTTAGTAGGTTTACCGCAGTGTCCATTTCTGCCGTCACGCAGTAGTAAGCAAATTTTACTTTTATTTTGAAGGGCCTTGTAGTTAGTGAATTGAAAAATTGCTGGGTAAAGAAGACACATTTTGTGTGTTTAGACAATAAACGGTATGTGGAGCTGTGTAAACATGGGAAGAAACACCCATTGTTATAAACAGACGTATCACTAACTATCTATTAACTAACCAATTTATATATCTCTATAATTTATATATTCTCCATCTAGACGCTTTGTTGAATAAAAGAAAATTATTAAATTGTAAGATAATTTTTGTTTTAATTTCACAATAATTTTATAACAAATTATAAAGTATGAACGAAATATTTAAAAAACAGTGATTTAAAATACAAATGCGTCGACAGATTATGTGATTTTAACTTATCAAGACATTTTTTGTGAATTTACATTAGGTTCAAAGTCCTAACAACAATAATTAAATATTGAATCTTCATTTAATTTTTTTAACAAATTCCTGTCAGATCCTAAAGTATCAAGTCTATTAATAAATCTATGATATAAAAATTTGTTGTTTACCCTTCACACATTCATATTACCATAAGTTATTCGTTTGCGACTGCACTGAATATAGACATACGTATTACCATAAGTTAGTCGTTTGCGACTGCACTGAATATAGACAAAAACAATGCAACATTCGATTCCTATATCAATCTCCTCCGCGTTTCTCTCAATGTTTTCAATTCTTCATAATATTATTCTGGCAAATATATTTTTTACTATTTCACTGTGTCTGTAATGGTTATATTTTTTAAATAGTAATATAAAACCAATGATAATGAATCTCCCTATGGAGAGTCCATACGAAGTTTGATTTATATAGCTTCGACCTAAATACAGTTAGACGACATAACTTTGAAATTTTCAGTTCACCATGAACACGTTGTACATTGTTGATAATAAGAAAGACATATTCAATTATGATAAGCAAACGATATTTATTCCTATTTTAATAATATCCTTGCACTATATTGTCGAATTAGACTTATTCTATTCTTTACTCGTCATCGTATTACTAGTATTATTTTATAATTTCATAACATACATAATATTTATTGTCTTTTTTTATTTTAAACAAAATAGCCAATGTCGCATAAGCTTTGAATGAAAATGTAAAGATGTAACCATGGTTACAGTAATGTTTATTTGCCTCACACCCAAAGATTAAATAATTAAAAACTATACAGATGTTCTTTTCATATCATTTATGATTTAAAAAGGTTATATGGTTGTTTCGTTTTATATTGTAATTAACTTATAGATACTTCATACAAAATGAAAGTGTTGTAGGGTTTTAATTAAGTAAAGGTGTTTTTGTGTTCAGTTAAAAAGGTAACATACGATTTCATCTTGGCGGTACTAAGAATTTACTTCGAACTTTCATATTCTTTTTTATGAAATCTTTTTCGACGTAGTCTTCTATTTTAATATTATTAGTCATAGAAAATTTGTATAAAAAAGTTGCAGTAAAATGTAGTTTAAAATTTAGTTAAGCATATTGTAACAGGGTATTAAATTTGAGGAATATGTCGTGGTAAAATTAATATAATCCGAGGAGAAAGCGTGAGTATTTTAATATTTTTTTATTCGATTATAGATACTAATTTTCAATAATAAATTTTACAAGTTAGCAAAAAATTATTTAAAACCGGAAGAGTGTTGAAGACGGTTTAACATTATTATTATTTTATTTCTTTAATTTGGCCAATCAAAATATTAATTACAAAAGGATTTATTATAATATTTTCTATTTTTTATGCTTTTACAATTTATGATACTTGCTTTGGCCTTGGATAGCCTTTTACCAGTGGCCCACAATGCCTATATCACACAACCAAGCAAAAGCGTGCTATTGTTATTGTCTTTTAGTTTGATATAGATTTAGGCAATATAAATTATTTGGGTTTCAAATATAAGCAATATGTTTCTTCACTTATATTTCATTCGTTAACTACAATTAACACGTTTTTTACATACGAATGTATTGTGCAATAGTGTTAACAATTTACTATATTGTTTCAAGTTAAACAGCACCCTGTGGGATCGTTTCGAAATAACGCCTCCTCATAACAGAATTAAATACCCTAATATGTTGAAGTTTAGAGAATACGTGACTAAATTTCAATAAACGAGAACTCACATACTTATTTGTTAAATTTATAGAATACTTGACTTAATTTGAATCAATGTAAACCTTTTTAAAACTCTCTTTATTGTGGTTCTTTTACGTAACGTTTCAGTAAAATGGGTGCTACGCTCACCAAACTGTTTTCACCCAGCGGCGTCCATCCAGTAGGATCGGTACTGGACCGTGTAATTTCTCAGCCCAGCACTGAAGACCACACAGTTTTGTACAAACTTGCCGATTATAAAAAAGGTTGGTGTTTTCTGCTCACTGAAATACCGTAATAGTGATTCAAGAACCGAAATACAACGTTAGGTCCATAACCGAAAACAAACATTTGATTATATTTCATATTTTTTACAAGCTAATAAAAACTAATTTACTTTATTTATTTCCCATATAAATCTCTGTTCACTACCGTTTATATTCAAAATGTGCACAGATCATTTGAAAATAACAATAATTGGTAAAGTTATATTACATCATTTAATTTCTTTTCAGAGTTATTTTCTACGTGCACTTAATTATATCAACATCATTTTTTTGAATTGACGGATTTTACATGATCTATCTAATGTACTATATTATAATATTTGTTTGAGACTTTCGTTTACTTAAAGGTGGCTTACTTCTCGAAACTTACACAAAGGGTGGCATGCTGGCGGCCGAGAGGCTGATCAGAGAGGAGTTCTCCGCTTACATGTACGCGGAAGGTCGCGGCAGGGTAATCAACAGGGCTGAGTACCTGAGGTGGAAGTTCAGAGACCAAGAACAGGTATGGAAGTAACATGGTTTATATCGCAGCTAATATATTTTTTTGTTGTTACTTTTTTGTGTTTCTGGACAATAGTTCGAACGATATCTTGGCTTCTGAGAGAATGACAGGGTAATGTGGTGATTTTTACCCACTGAAACCCGTCGGTGGTTGTCCTCAACGTTTTTGAGGAGTCGCAAGATCTCCATTCGCAAAACAACCGCGGCCCCTTTAGGTATTATGTTCCGTCCCAGGGCCTACAGTAATAGGTCCCAGAATACTACAATGGTTTTTTTTTTAATACTGACCTAACACTCGACCTCAATTTGACCTGTGTTGTTAAGTGACAAATGTAAAATTACAATTGATACATGTCAGATATAAAACCTTTGTTGTGTCAACAATAAAACAATTATGTTATGTGGTTTTATGTAGCTATCTAGTAAAAAGTATTTATGAACAGCGTTCTGTTTTTACAACATTTACAATACCGTTTACATTAGTGTCTCATTAAAAAGTGAATAGAGATCGCATCAAAAACTGCGTAAAAAATGAATCTAAAGAGTAAAGCACATTGTATTAATTAACACGAATAATATTTTGCTACATTTTAGCAAAAATACTGTGCAAGGGAAAATGTATCTATTACTAAAAGAATAAATATACGAGTACACTTCTATCAACCTAATTCTAAATATAAAGCTTACACTTCTGGCGCGAAACATTTAAATATGAATTTATATCATGTATGATGATTTTTTTTATCGGTTATGGACTGACACCTGACCTCATTTTCACCTGGCTTATGGCAATAGGTTGATATTGAGCGAGGTATTTAGCCAGGCGGGTTCGAGAATACGCTATCGCCATCCAGACTTCTGTGACCCGGAAATGAAACCTAGGACGTCTGTTTTACAAAGCAAGCGCTACAGAGATATTTAAAAACATATTTCTGAAATGCTATGGCTGTGAAGAAACGGCGCAACAAGCTCTTCTCCAGCACGCTCGCTATAGAGTATTAATAAAAAAAACCAAATACACGGACAACTTTTGTATGCATCTAGATATGCAGAGAGTGGTAATATGTAATGTTTTTTTTTTATTTAGGTTGTGTTGCCGATAGAGGCGTCGCTGTCGCCGCATGACCCGCTTGCTAAGTGGGAGGACCACATGGCCTGCTGGCAAATGTGCTATCGGGGCGCCTTGGGAGAATCCCTTTTGCATTTATTAATTATTTGTGATACGAAGGTACGTGTTATTGTATGTGGATGATGTGGAATGCCTCGAGAGTAATGGAGCCTTGATGGTGATAGGGTTTTTCGAATCCGCCTAGACAGCTACCATCCTGTGTCCATCTGCCGCCATAACAGCATTGCTGTGTTCCGGCAGTCAAACATGTGTGCCAAAATTATTCTGGGCAAACACGCTTCACCATCTAGGATCTCAAAGCTATATAGCATCAGGTGAAATTGAAGTCAAGTATTAGTCCGTGATCGGTAAAAAAATACTCTAAATACTAACCAGACGTAGTTCTATTATTGTATGTATATTTCTAAACTGATATTAGGTGAACGGTATTTCGAAAAGATCGGTTCGCCCTACCCACTAAGGCGATAATGTAAACTATAATTGACAAATCATGATTGATATAATGTCGTAAGAGAATAACGAAGACAAGAATAGTAAAACAATAGTATCATAATATAGCTTTGGTGATGCACGAGTGTTTTTAAATATTTGGGTCAGCTATAAAAGCACGCCATTGGCTGCGTCGCCCTCTGGTATTCGTTTAGAACAAATGAGAATATCTAATAATCTTCTCCATGAAAAAATACATACAGATGCTAATATTAAATAATTAAATAATCTTCTCATAATACATTTAACACGTTTCTGCATATGTAAAATGAACTGTGATTTAATTACTGTACGTGTAAGTAGATTTTGAGAGATATATATACTCGCTAGCTCTCTTATATTTGCTGCTAAATAAGTTTTTACTTTCACCGTCATCGCTCTAGGGATATTGCACATTTAAAAGACATTGAACAATTAAGAGACATCTGATAAACGGGCGTGAAACTATACAATTTCATTAACAAATATATTGTTTCAGATTCATACGCGGCTGGCAAGAACTTTGGTCAAGTGCTTCCCTAAGTTATCGTTAGATGTCGTTGAAGGCGAAGAATATTTAGGTAAATAAAGAGTAGGATAAATAGATGGTGACTTCTCTTACCTACATTGAATCTCTGAACGGACCTTCGTGCATGAAAATGAAATTTTTAAAGAATGTTTATAAAATTTCTTCTTGTTAACATTCTACTATATAACTCTAACTCAAGATGGGTTCACTCACGTTAAGTAGTAAAAAAGTTGTATTTGAATTAAGCTCCATATCTATAACTTTTGTCTATGCATGTTATTATTTTTACTATAAATAATTAAAAATATTTATAATTTTAATAAAGGTGTTAGTTCGTCGTTAGGTAGATAGGAGGTTTGCACCGGTGCGTTCCGTAGGAGACCCCGGGGCCTCTCATTACACACCGAAGTTGACCAACTAAACGAAGGAGTTTCAGTGGGCGCAATCCCACAAAACCCTGACTTCTCCCTCAGAAATAGGGTATCTTCAGAACATTTTCTCCCTGACAATAAAATAGGGAGAGAGGAGGTTTCGTTTCAGCTGTAATAAATATAAATGTTATAGAACAAAATGGAAGAGCATTCAAAAACTTTTTTGGACAATACGGGTTTGAGTATATTTGATACTTACGCACCTTTATTCCATAGGCGCCAGTTCTCTACACTTAGCAATAGCATACAGTAACAACGAACTAGTTCAAGACTTGGTCGAAGCAGGGGCTGATGTTAGTCAAAGAGCTATAGGTGAGTTGGTAAAAGCGACGTCAGAAGGCAAAAGGATACATCAAGCAATTTGCGATGATCTTCTTTAAAATATATCTTGGTTTTATTCGGAATTAGAACGTCACATGTTCTTTTATTATGATAATAGATAAAAACAAACTCCAAGATTAAATTGTTACTAATTGTGTATTATTAACAACAATGGAATATAATTTGGAAATTGTTTAATAGTAAGTGCTTCTAAAGTCCTAACGTAAAACTAGTATTACACATATGTTAGCTGCAAAACCTAACTTCATATATATATAGCCTACATAAATTGAAAAGTAATTGGAAAAATGTGATATAGCATAGCATTATACCAGTCCCCAAAAAAGTAAGTAAAATAGGAGAGCGGGGAGGGAGGTTAACAAAAACCTCTTTCCAGCTGTCTCAGTTGGAAAGTTTTGTTATCTAAAGTAATACCAAGTAGTATTAATTGTTATAGGGTAGAATATATTCATGACTTTCTAAAAAAAAATAAGATTTATTTCATTGTCTCTTTAACGATTTATCTACTATTAGCAGATAATAGTGGTTGATGATGTTTTGACGCAGAGAAAACTACGATCTTCTACAGTCATCATATAACGCAGACTGTTGTATGCCAATTTATATTTATTGTTATTTCTCTCTTTAAGGTTCTTCTTAGTATTAAAAAAGCTAAAGCTATAGCCATGAAATTCTTAGAAGAAATAAATAACAGGGAATAAGTAATCGTAATAATGAATGAACATGACGTCTCTCAAAGGTAGTTTCTTCCTGCCGCGAGATCAACAGCGGGTTCCACCGTCCCGTCAGACCAATTATGAAGGTTTGGCTTATCTGGGAGAGTATCCCCTGGCGTGGGCAGCCTGTTGCGCCAACGAAGCGGTGTACAACCTTTTGCTGGACTCTGGCGCGGACCCCGACGCGCAGGACTCTTTCGGGAACATGATCTTGCACATGGTGGTGGTCTGCGATAAACTGGTTTGATTCAAATCATTGAACTATTTTAATATAAAACAAGGCGTACTAGTTTGGAATGATATTACTCGCTGTTAGTTTTATTGACAACTTTTATATTTTCGTCGGACTCAGGGCTCGCGAATTTAATGATTCGTGACCTAGTATAATATATGACTCCAAATGACGGACTTTTATTCATTTATTTTCATGAGAGCAGGTAAAAATTATAAAAATTGGTATGGGAAAGCAGTGAACGATTTTTACTGCCTCTATGGCATCGTGGTTTTATCACTAGACTTGCAACACGGAGCATTCGGGTCCGATTTTCCGGCACGCCTCGGCAAATAAAAGTGAAATGTTAACAGGCCATTGTAAATAAAAATTGTAGATTCGTTTGAACTTTGCGCGTTTTCAATGTTTCTCTATGTTTAACTACAGCTTTTATTTGTATCTATCTAAAAAAATTAAACACAAATTTGGTTTAATTCAATCGCAAACACTATTAATTAATACATTTATTAATTATTGTTCAGGACATGTTTGGTTACGCGCTCCGCCACCCGAAGGTCCCAGCCAGTAACGGTAGAATGAACCATGCCGGCTTCACTCCGCTCACGCTGGCGTGCCAGCTCGGACGCGCCTCCGTGTTCCGCGAGATGCTGGAGCTATCCTCCAGAGAGTTCTGGCGATACTCCAACATAACATGTTCCGCCTACCCCCTCAACGCTTTGGACACGTTACTGCCTGACGGAAAAACGAGTACGCCCGTATAAATATAATCACATCATATAACTTATAAGTAAATTTTTTTTGGGTCTATTTCGCATAAATATTCACTAGGTAGAATACCTAATATTCCCCGATGTTTCGGCTCGAGTTACATCTGCCGTGGTCGCGAGGCAGACTGATGTGGCTCAGCGTCGTCTTCGTGAGACGAGGGTTTAGTTCCTACCCTCGCTTGGTCTTTATTGTCTATCACTGTAGAATTGTTGGTATTTTGATGCGACGCATTAACACTAGCTCTTTGAGGGTGCACAATGTTGCTTAAGCAACGATAACATTTGGCGATTACCAGATTTTACATATGATGTGCAAAGATCGCAGAAGTTTAAAATCGTTATTTACAAACATGGTATACATATCACAATTAAGTTCCTAAATCGAATTTGTTTGTCCTAAATATTCCCAAGCGTAAAATCAACAATTTTCTTTAATTCAAACGAAAAGGACTGATGATTTCCCAATATTATATTTGGACACACGGTATGCAACCTGCCTCTAATGGATTCATAAATATGATCATTATACATAAGCATTTTAGTCGATGTATAATTAGCTAAGTATCTACTTTACAGTGAGCTTTTTTAAGAAAATAATCTATAATCTTGAAATTAATAATTTAATGTTTTAATCATTAGTGAAATTTATGTTTATTACTATAACCTTATGAAAAAAATGCAAAATAAACATCAACTTATGCTTATAGTAAGTAGACAAAAATTACCTACGTATAATTTTTTCATTACCATCTTAATGCCTATACAGAAAAACTTGTTTTCAGATTGGAATTCGGCGTTATTTATTATTTTAAATGGCACAAAACAAGAACATCTGAACATGTTAGACGGCGGAATCATTCAAAGGTTACTGGAGGAGAAATGGAAGACGTTTGCCCGAGTACGTCGCATAAATATTTTAATTAAAAAAAAAAGCAAGACTAACTCCTTTCTATACGTGTACATAGTACATAAATAAAATATTACTAGACATGGTTCATTAGTAGAAAAAAATTAGCGGGGATTACATAAAAATCTACATTATGTCATATTTCTTGTGAGATTTTTTTTTGTTAAAAATAAAACGTTCACCTCTGTTACGATTTGACAGGGCCTATACATTACAATTCTGTTAATTTCTTATTTATTGTTCACGCTTTCCTTCTTCTTCTTCTATACTCATACTAATTTTTTTCGCTTTCATTGGTCGTTCTTTTCATACCTCATCCCAATTCCTTCTTTCATACATCGCGCTTAAATGAGGAGACACAACTTATTTCTTAATCTTAATACTTTTCTTAATCTAGTTATTTACATTTTTCCTATTTATCCTAATTTACATTCTATTATTTAATTTCACTTATTTCATTAACTTTTGATATTACACTTATTATACCATTTTTCTCTGCTTTATAGTTTATTATGTTTTATTACTTTTTATTGTATTTTCTATTACTTTCCTACAGAACTTTAAAAAGATATTTCTGCTGTCG